>JAGDQP010001653.1:20322-66639 GCA_022664845.1 Lepisma saccharinum
AATAGTAGCGTGAGGCAGTTTGGTTGTGGATGTTGTGCTGGTGGGTGAGTGAGTAGATATTCGACTTGATGGAGTTTCAAAGATGTCTAATTTTGCCTTAGACTTTTCGGGTAGAATTTCGAAGCTCATAAAATTTCTTCGTGCTAGGGTTCAATAGATGATTTTAGTCGCAAAATCTTTCTCCGGTGTGGATTTTGTCAAGCGGTATTATGATTGTGCCGCATAACTCTTATTTCTATAAACTGACACAACGACTACTTCGGCTTGGCTCGGTGCTGACGTCACTCAGAAGGTAGTGAGTCAAGGTCATGCGAAGGACGAAAGTAATCAAATGCAGTCTAGTTAGGATTTTTTTTTAACTAGACAACAAATACGTTCATATTATAAATAAAATATTTTTCTATTTCGTCGGCTTGCAAGTAAAAAACGAAAACAAAATTGTAACTTTACAACTACAGTAAAAGGCAATACTAGGAAAACAAACGCCAGGATTATATTTTTATTCACACCATTTATCTTCATCAGCGCTCTAATTGGAAATTTTCACGAAACGGAATACTTTACATTCGTTAACATGCATTTGTCCCTTTTTGTCTATGATTACCATATTGACGAGACGAAACAGGGAGTTCCCAGATATTCACGAACGAGAACAGCGTTCCGGTTTGCTCCGGTCCATTTCGAGCCCTGATCTTCATCTGGTTTAAGATTATTTCAGTTGTTTTTGCTATAACAACTAATAACAATGGAAAATATACGTGACAATGTGTTTCCCAAATTCCTTAATAAACAATTCTTAATAAACATACATTTATTGATGGTCCACGCTATTGTTCTTCACCATTCGAAATAAGACATACCTTTAGTAAGAATGCCGTTTAGCTAATTCTCCCTCCCATAGAACACTGGAAATGCCACAAACTGCTACGTTTTGCATTCCTATAGCCATAAAAGGTACTAAAATGCGTTATCTATCTATATATAAAATGAAAGTTCCGATGTGATTCAATAACAATTCTTTCTCCTATACTGTGTGCAGTGCAGTTCAAATAACGTGATTTTAATTCTTTTCAGTGCGTAGAGTAGCGCATCTGGTGCAGGCGTGATATACATGAAAGGACCCAATGTTGACGGTACTATAATTATGGATCTTTGTACTCAACGCACCCCCCCCCCCCATGATTTTCAAAAAGATGTAGACTCTGCGCATCCTAGATATTTATATTGAACACTATATTACTGAAATAGATAGAGCGGCGACGTCAAGACAGAACTGGCTGTGCAAATGCGTGAGCTAGGTAGTTAATCTTAAGAACTTATTTTTATACAAGATTTCTCCCTATACATACTATATACTTTGTGGGTGTGAAAGGTACAGGGCTTGTGCGCCTATGAATCACATAAAAGCTACGTTACTCCTTATTCTGGTACTTCGTATGTATTTTAGTACTTTTTAACGGTTATGGGAACGTAAATCTCAACATTTTGCGGCGTTTCCAGTGCTCTATGGTGGGAGTAGTTAAACTGCAGTATGAGCAACTGACCCACATAGATATAAATATAAGTCAGTATATCGTGATTTGTATACTTATGACGTGCTGTATATTGTCACATATCTTCTTATTTCGTGAATATTGTAGAAGCAACACATGTGACGAAGAACGGGCAAATTCCTCACCGGTATTTGTGTGTCCACATTGAAAATTATGAGTTGTCTAAATTGTCTTTAAATATATCTTTATTGAAGTAAAGCTACGACACTTCTATTACCACATAATCCTAGTATAAATTAAACTCTATTGGTAGAATGTGGTATTGAGACAATGAATTTACTGTTGCTTCAAGTTTCATTATTATCAATACTTCTTAATTAAAAAATTGGCCACTTTTATGAACATTAATGGCATAATTACTTTAAGAGCTTGGCATGTCAGAACTATAACTAGCAATTTCATCATTATGCCCTCGAATCCAAAACTGCACAGTGTAAAACGCTATAAAATATGGTATGATTTTTCGCACGAGAAATCCCGTACTAGGGATTGTATACATTATATCATGAGAGATGGTACGAGAAATTGTATCGTCTAAGATGGCCTTTAATGCAAACCAGTGTTCGATTTGTTGGGGGATATATTTGGGATTTTTCCCTCTCTGTAAATGTTTTCCCTTGGTCTGTTTATCGATACATACACATTGCCTGAAATAGAGAACGGTCGAAATAGGGTATTCTACATGTCTTAGTAATTCTTCCCCGCTCTGGAAATTGAACAAGTCAAACATTGATTTTAACTTAGTAAGGCCAACATTCGATAGAGTAAAAAGCTGAACTATTGTCCAAAGTTACCCTTAACTCCGAAGTATCGCAACTGTCATTGTCTTATTTATTCTTCCTCTTTGGTCCCAAAGTTAAAAATACACCCTCTGTACATTTTATTATTATATTTCATAAAGTAAGAATAATTAATTGATTGTTTTAGAAACTATCCCTAACTAGAAGTTTCTAATATAAAATATTTTATGTATTTTCTATCAGACTTTTATCCGGTCATTTACATCTGATAGTGACAATATATGCGAAAAAGGGGTGAAAGAATATTCCAATGAAAGGCCTTACGATCTGATGCCGAGCAAAACTTCACATTTATTTTCATCACTTGAGGAAAGTATGCCAGAAAGTTCATCATGTAGTTATAATGAAGTTAAGATTGTTACGGATCTAGACCAAGAAGACACTGAAAATCATCTACCTCCTTTATTTTCAAATTTACATAATTACAAGAAATTCGGAGACTGCAGCTATCCGTATTCCGTTGATAATATTTCTGAAAATACAGATAATGAGCCAGACAGATACACTTGTAAATTGTTAGTAACTGCGAATGTTCCTTGTAGCAGTACTAGTGAAAATATCGAAGTGAAAAGAGTTTATCAATCTTCTGAGGAACTCGAAACAATTAGTGAACAGCCTAATTCAGGAAGAGAAAGAGAAGTGGAATCGGGAGGAAAGATCACAGAGAAAGATTTATGTAGTAACTCGTGTGAAATGAAATGTAAACCGAGACAGATAATAAGTAAACGACGACGGGAACAGGAAATCACACCTATTCAATGTGGAATATGCCGATATGAATTTACTGACATCAGTAGCTTGGAAAGGCACTTGAGAGCTCATACAATGGGGAAGCCTTTCCAGTGTGAATTTTGTGAATATAAAAGTAGTAAAAGCGGTCCTCTTAAAGTGCACATGAGAACTCATACAGGGGAAAAGCCTTTTCAGTGTGAAGTGTGCGAATATAAATGTTCAGTGAAAGCTTCATTGAAATTTCACATGGCAGCTCATACTGGGGAGATGCCCTTTCAGTGCGAAATGTGTGAATACAAATGTACTCAAGTTGGTGGCTTAAAACTGCACATGAGAACTCATACTGGGGAGAAGCCTTTTGAGTGTGAAATATGTGGATATAAATTCAGACAAAAAAGCTCGTTGAGAATTCATATAGTAAAACATACTGGGGTCAAACCTTTTCAGTGCGAAATATGTGGAAATAAATTTGCTGAAAAGAAGTTGTTGAAACTGCACATTGGAAAACATACAGGCGAGAAGCCTTTTGAATGTGAAATATGTAAAAGTAAGTTTAGAAGAAAAGGTGGTTTGCAGGTGCACCTTAGAACTCATACTGGGGAGAAGCCTTACCAGTGTAAAGTATGTGAATACAAATGTGCACAAAAAGGTGCATTAAAACTTCACATGGAGACTCATAGTGCGAGAAGATCTTTTCAGTGTAAAATTTGCAGATTTAAATGTAGTGTCGCCATTAACTTGAAAGTTCACATGAGAACTCACACAGGGGAAACGCCTTACGAGTGTGAAATATGCGAATACAAATGTAAACAAAAAGGTGGATTAAAAATACACATGAAAATGCATGCAGGATCAAAGCCCTTTGAATGTGAAATATGTGGATATAAATATGCACGTAAAGGCTCATTAAAACGTCACATAAGAACTCATATAGGGGATAAGTCTTTTAAATGTGAAATATGTGGAAGTAAATTTGTAATAAAAGGATCATTGAAAATGCATATGACAGTTCATACTGGGGAGAAATCTTTTGTATGTGAAATATGTGGAAATAGATTTGCTCTAGGCAGTACATTAAAAAAGCACAAAAGAACTCATACAGGGGAGAAGCCTTATGAGTGTGAAGTATGTGAATATAAATTTGCACAAAAAGGCGCATTAAAAGTTCATATAAAATCTCATAGTACGAGATCTTTTCATTGTAAAATTTGCAGATTCAAATGTAGTGTCGCCATTAACTTGGAAAATCACATGAGAACTCACCGAGTAGAAGGTTATTGAATTCTTATAAAATTACAAAAAGCTAATTAAGTATACACATAAGAAATCTTTTCAATTTGATTATAATTGTACAGTTAATCGAGAATACTGATACTGTAAACGTGTCTAAATGTAAGAAATTCATTGAAAAAGCACATGGGAACACATACAGGCGGAAGCTGTTGACACCATGGTCTCTTGAAAAGTGTTAAAAAAATAAAATTGTTTAAAAACGATTAAAATGTTTTGACTCCTGTACGAAACTTCGACTTTCCAGCTAATAATCCAATACACCCCCATTACGCCATGGAAAGATTAGTAACATACTTTGGCACCGCAAATTATCCTTCAGCAGTAATGGTGGCTAAGCAAAATGTGTTTGATTTTCCCGAACGGCCCACTGTACACGATGAGGGCTGTAGACAAGAAAGGCTCAGCCTCCCTAAAATTTTCCTCGGCCCCTATTGTGCATACATGATAAAATTTTAATGATTCTCTATATATACTTTGTTTTTTGTACAAATCGGATTTTATACAGTATATCCTACTCTATTATTTTCGAATCTAATGTAACTTCTATGAATTGGAAAATCAACAGTATATACACCAAAGATTATATACCCTTTACAGAAAGATGAACATGCTCCGTGTTAATTCGATGTATCGAGCTTCGACACTAGCAGCGTCACTCTAACACCTGGTGTTAAACAATGTTACCAAGCTATGGCACTGTATCAAACCTATTATAACTTCTGTGCGAACACTGTTGCAATCTTTGTGTTAAATATTAAAGAGACCTTCTTGCTTCTAGTTGCTCTTATGTGTAATTTCTTTCTCCGTGCAGATAGTTAAGTGGTCGTCATACATTCTCATGCTACATTTATTCTTGTCCTCACCCTTACCTCACAATTTAAGATGCGATCACAAACTCATGAGAGCTTCTCCACCATCTACATGCGATCATTTCTATACATACAGAGAGAACGAAGGTAGGTTACATGGTGTCTACAAGTCTGGAAAGCCTGGAATAGTCAGGGAAATTTTTAATACAGTGAAACTTCTCCCAACGGACACCTCTAAATAACGGTCACTTTTCAATTCCCCGGCAGAACATCATTCGGTACAATGGAAAAGTTACTTCTGAATAGCGGACATTCTCAATAACGGACGCGGACACTGAAAACTATTCCCCAGCGCCTATGTAGAACTTCCAAATAACGGACAGCCAAGAATAGAACTTCCTATTTTCGGGAATTTCAAACAATAACGGGCAGGATTTCTAACATTATCGCGCATTGTTGAGTAAGGTTTTGTATTTCGTTTAGTTTTTTTAAAACTCATATTGTTTAGTACTTTTTGTGTTTGTGCTTCTGTTAGGTAGAACGTACATAAAAAGAATGTGTATTTCAATTTCCTTTTACTGTGCTTAGAAAACTGCATTAGTGTGCATTACGTATAAAAATACAGTAAACAGAAAAATAATGTTGCCCAAATTTGTGTGTATATTGCAGTAATTTTCTTGTTTTGCATCCGAAGCTTTTTCCGAATAACGGACAGTTTTACATTCCCCGTTACTGTCCACTATATAGAAGTTTCACTGTATTTCTGGGAATTTTATAAACAATTTTAAATTTTCTTGTTAAAAATTACAAAGTTAGAAACAATACATTTACATCTGCACTATGAGTAAGACAAAGGTTGGGTTAAGTACCATGGGTAAACAGGCTGTTCTAAGTCACGCTAAAGGAAAGAAGTACAATCAGCTGTTTGATGCTAAACTGCAGAATATGGACATTAGTCGTTTTGTAAAAGGTTCATGGGAACGAAACAGTGCTCTAACCGCATTGTGTACCAGCTCTAACCGTGCAAACATCTGCAACCACTGAAAGCAGCAGTTGTGTTCTAGAAAATGAATTGGCAGTGCGAGCAGCATCTGTTACACACACTGTAAGTGAATCCAGTGGATCTTCGTCACAGTCAAGTATTAAAAAAATGGAGAAAGACAGTGTTACAAGTGCAGAAATACTGTGATGCATCCACACTGTGGTTAATCATCAGTCAAACAAGTGCAGCTAACGCTGTTAATTTATTTCCCATTATGTTTCTTGACAGTGATATCGCTAAACAGATGAAACTTCAAAAAGATAAAGTAAGTTACACCATTACCTTTGGATTGGCGCCTTTTATTCAAGCAGAGTTACTGAAGAAAGTTGAAAAGAAACTACCTGTTTTGTTATTTGATGAGTCTATGAACAAAATTTCACAGAAGGAACAGTTAGATATTCTTGTACGTTAATGGAATGAAGAAAAAAGTGAAGTGTCTACAAGGTACTTGGATTCAGTTTTTCTGGGCCATACCACAGCATCCGATTTATTGACTGCAATAAATAATTCTTCATCTAATGCGCCTTGAATTTAAGAAAAAATATACAAGTTTCAATGGATGGACCGACAGTAAATTGGAAGCTGTTAGCAGACCTGAAGAAAGATCTAGAAAGCAACAGCCCTGATGGAAAGAAAATCCTGGAACTGGGAAGTTGTGGTTTGCATGTTACATGGGGCCTTCAAGACATCTTTTCAGAAGAGTGACTTTGATGATGTAACATTTTTTCGTGATTTATATCTTATTCAAAAATGTACCTACAAGAAGAGCGGACTTTACAAAATATACTGGATGTACTATGTTCCCAAACAAGTTCTGCCCTGTGAGATGGTTGTGTAATGTTGATGTGGCTCAGCGTGCTATTTTGTTAATACCTTATTTGAGAAAGTATGTGAAGGTGGTACAGGAGAAGAAGCTTTCAGTAAACTGCAAGAGCTTCAAAAACATTTCCCAAGGGCTTGAGGATCCTGTTAGAGGCAAAGTTAGCTTTGTTTCAAACTGTGGCTGCAGACTGTGAACCATTTTTTACAAGATTCCAGTCCAATGAACCATTGGTGCCATATTTGTACAAGGCATTATCTGGCTTAGTCAGATCCATCAAAGGAAGGTTTGTGAAGAACTCTGTCCTTGAGAAGTGTAGCTCGTCAAAAGATCTGTGCAAGATAGACTTATCTAAAGATGGTGATGTACTCTTAAGTGCAGAGAACATTGATTTAGGATTCAGTACACGAGCTGTTTTGAGAAGAACAAAGCAAATAAGTGACTGTCAAATGCTTCAGTTCCGAACTGATTGTAGAAAGATTCTTATTTCTTTTATCCAGAAAGTTCTCAGTAAATGTCCCTTGAAGTGCAACGTAACTTTTAGTTCGGCTTGCATTTCCCCAGAATCGGTACTTAACAGTGATGTCACTGGCAAAGAAAGCTGAACGTTATATGAGATGAGCTTTTCAAAGCTAATCGTTTCAGTGGTCCAGCATGTGATGCCAAAAAAAGACAGTACATAACTGTGTGCTCAAATAATGCAGTGAGAACAGCAGCAGATTCTTTGGATGCTCACAGGGAAAGACTTGATCATTTGTGGTTCTTCCGTGTGCTACCTTTGGTGCAAGGGGTGTTGATGATTCGTTTGTGGCATTTCAGAAGAAACTATCAATGCTATCTCACGGAAATGCAGCTATGGAGCGTGGTTTCTCCGTGAACAAAGAATGCTTAATACAGAATCTCCGTGAACAGTCTCTTGTGGCAGAGAGGCTAGTGCATGACAGTGTTGTGTATACTGGAGGGGTGGGAAAAGTTGTTACAAAAAGCATGATTCATGCAGCCAGAAATGCACGATCAGTGTGGGGAACAGCTCTATCCAAGAAGAAAGAAGAGTTAAAGGAAACGGAACAAAAAAAACTAGCGAAAGCGTGTGGTTACTGACATAAAGAATCTTCAGCAGAAAAAGGCCAAGCTTATAGAAGAGTCTACATAAGATGTACAAGACATTAACAGTAAACTAGAGGATCTTCAGAAGAAGTTACATTAGTGTTGAATGAAATATAAAATTTGTACTACTTGCAACGGCGGAGTTCAAGTCTAAACAAACAGTAAGTTTGATGGCAGAAAAACTGCTGTGGAAGCCCATTGCGTAGACTAACATTTAATCATATTTGTACTACTTCTTCGCGAAGAGAATATGTAACTGAATCTCTAAAAGCTCCGATAATTACATACAATAGTTTTCCGACCGTTATAATATGAACTACTCTACCAAGTGCTAACAGCAGTCTATCACTCTACTATTCAGATAACAAGCTACAGAAAATTTAGTCTTAAATGGCGCTTTTATTTTTTTCGTATGGGTACTGGAAATTTCTGAAAATGCTACTGGAAAACCTGGAAAAGTCAGGGAAATTTGTAGACAGCCTGAGGTTAGTAGTAAAGTCCGATTGCTTTACTTTAACACTACCGCCTTTTACGAATGTACAGAATTGTAGAGTTACGTGCTCTACGAAAAACAGTAATTAAAAATATTTTTTTGTTCCAAATACCATAGGTAGACCTTGGAGTCGTGTGGGTTGAGGCGCCGAGTCAGCGACTCGAAGGTCCCGGCTTGGGCATGGATGTTTGTGAATTTTAGAAACTTAACAGGTAACGAACTCGAGATGGATCAAAGTCATTAGTTGCTGAAATGACCCAAAAATACCAATCCAAAAACCATACAAAATGTCGAGCCAGTGATGGCGGTCATATTTGATCTTTTTTTTTAACAGTACCTGATTTATATTCAGAATGGTACAGTTACGTCCCAAAGATGGACGCAACGGGTAATACGAAAAACACTGTCGCCGAGAGAAACGAAGACGGATTGGTAGTCACATTCTATATTTTTTACTTTTAGTTAAATACAGAATTGTTAAAGTTACGACCCAAAAGCGGGGCTAGCGGGTATTGTTCCTGTAAATAAAGCAAAGCCTAGAAAGAGAAGCCGGTTTACTGGTCAGATTCGAAGGTTTTTAACACTACCTGCTTTCACTTATGTGCAAAATGGCAGACTTGTGTCGCAAAGGCAGGCTCAAAAGGTTATTTTTCACGAAAAAAAAGTAATGCCGAGTGAACGAAGGCAGCTTAGTGGTGGGATTCAATGATTTTTAATTCACTTTCTACCTCATCTCATTTCTGTACAGAACGTTAGAGCTCTCTTCCGAGAACGGGCCCAACGGGTTTCTTATCGGAAAACAGTAATGCCGAGTAAGCGAAGACTTGCGGGCTAGTTGTCAGTTTCTTTGTTTTACAGTCCTAAAGAATGAAAGAGTTACTTCCCGAAGGTGGGCCTAACGGTTATTCTTCATGAAAAACATTTCTACTTTCTGACCCCCCACTTCTACTATCTGCACCCGTTTCTACAGTTCCAAACTTCACAGAAGAGAAAATTTTGATTACTCTCCCAAGTTCCATTCATACAGTGTTGTACGTCTGAACACAGTGTATTATATACTCGGATTTTTTCTCAATGGCACCTCCGACATCCAAAACAATATATGATTCATAGCTCTCTCAACTTAAAAAGTACTTTTATGCTTCAGGCACAATATTTACACACATTTTACTCGGAGGTTGCGTATTTCCAGGTATAATATTCAAAAGACAAGGTTGAGTTTCTTATTACCGTTTTACTTGTGAGTAATGTTCAATCTGATTACGTTTAACTAATGTTAAAGGTCTTTCAAGTATTAGCTATATTCATATCTTACCCAATGGTGAGGGGGTCAAGCTTTGCTTATTTTTGCTAGGCGTTAGCCATCTGTTTAATTTTGTTTAGTAAGGGGGGTCTAAAATAACTGAAGATGTATCATTTCAAATATCCCCAGGTTAGATGAGATATGCCCCATTAGGTTACGTGGGTTCTGCAGTTACGTTAGATGCGATTATGCAAAGTTATATTTCTTTACGCCCTTGTCTTGTGTAAACGATGTGCGACTCAGGTCAACAATGTTTGCCTAGTTAATTTTAACATTATTTCCACATATTACATGCGGTTAGTTTCCTTTACGCTATTGTGGCCTCTGTTACATTCTACGTTGGTACTCAAACTTCGGCTCTCAAATGGAGCATTTCATTACCATTTCACATCACTAGTCAGCAACTACTTGTGAAATCGCCAGTTTTAAAATTACGCACATATTTCGCCTTCTTCGTCCCGAACAGCGATGTGATCTTTTCTCTGCTACAGAACCTCCGTCAATTCTACGCATTTGTAAACAAATAAGCTAAGGAAACACTTTATTGGAAGAACTCCAACTAGCCTTCAAGCTGAATTATAGGACAGTACAAGAGTGACGATCGGAAGGGAATTAATTGTGTAAAATTTATTTCGAAACGATATCTAATTTTAGTTTTTTTTTAAATACAACTTGTTTTACAACAATTATAATATGACAATATGGCCATCTTGAACAAAGCTCTCTGACAAGGCTGAATTCTTTGTCCGAAAGATTTGAACACGATTATAAATTGAAAAACAGCACCCGATGTGTCTAATGGTAGGCGGGAGGGATCTGCGGAACTCCAGGAAATCAATATATCCACTTCAGACCTAGACGCGGCTTATTGAAATCAAGTTATACTAAATTTTTATAACAGTTCTTCCTGTACCTTAACAACAGGCATATTGTAGTACAAACTATAACGGGAACCAAGAAAGTTTTGTCGCTTTTTGTGGAGGTCTGTGTTCAATTAGCCCTCACACCGTGGGTTAAATGCGAATGGAGATCAGGCGAAGGTCAGTTGTTGGTGTGGGTATAGCCAACATACTACCTGGTTGTGGCAGTTCAGTTACACCATGAACGTGCGGAAGGACAGAGTGAACATGGGACCTCCACAGAGCGTCATAAAGGCGTGTATGCTATACGAGTTCAAACTGGGGTCAAACGCAGCTGCAGCGGGGCGGAAGATATGCCAGGCCTTTGGTGAGGGTGTCGTGACTACGCGGACAGTGCAGCGGTGGTTTACCAAGTTTAAGGACGGTGACGAAACACTCGAAGACGCACCACGTGCAGGAAGACCAACACAGGTACCAAATGAAGGTCTTCAGGCAGCAATTGAGGCGAACAGTGGCCAGACATGTGAGGAACTGGAACTACAATCCAATGTGAGTGGAGAAAACATTCAGCAGCATCTCGATCAACTTGAGAAGCACTCCAAGTTGGGTCGATGGGTCCCACATGATTCGACTCCGGGCCAGAAGGCAACGCGAGCAGACACCTGTGTTTCTTTGCTGTCTCGTCTGAGGAAGGAACCATTTCTAGACAGGGTCTTGACATGTGATGAGAAGTGGGTCCTGTACGAAGCTTCACTTCGCCGTCATCATTGGTTAGCATCCCATGAACCGGTTCCAAAACAGCCGAAACTAGCATTGCACCAGAAGAAGGTCCTCCTGTGTGTTTAGTGGACTGCTCGCGGCATCGTGCATTGGGAACTGCTACCAGCTGGTCAGAGCATCAATGCAACTATGTACTGTCAGCAGTTGAGCCGTGTTCAAGAAAAGCTCAAAACTCTGGAGCCAACACTTCTGAATCGCAAAGGGGGTCCTCCTGTTACAGGACAACGCTAAGCCCCACGTGGCTAGGATGACCCGGGACACCATTCTACGCCTTGGATGGGAAACACTATTGCATCCACCATACTACCCGGACATTGCACCGTCCGATTTTCACCTGTTCCATTCCTTGGACAATCACCGTAGAGGACGCCAGTTCAAATCCCTAGTAGAGGTGCAAAATGCACTTGATACCTTCTTCGCTTCACGGCTCACCAAGTTCTACCGCGATGGAATCCATGACCTCCCAGAACGTTGGCAGAAGGTCGTCGATGCTGATAGGGACAATTTTTGGTCTTCCAGGTACGTCTTAGCTGACATATCGATGTTCGAAGGTGGTGGGTGAAAAAGCGACAGAACTTTCTTGCTTACCTTATAGATGTAGCATTTAATCAAAATATGACAAGTCAACCAATAGAATAGTAATTTCATTTTTAATAGAAGCATATACTTCCACCTAGACATATTAAAAGTATGTATATTTATAAAGCCGGTTTCATCATCAGGACTGGCACTAAAAGCTATAAACTCACTTTACGACTTTCAACCACTTGGCACCTTGATGTACAATACCATTATATATATATATATATATAGCATTAAAACAAACTAATACAGAAACGTTTTAAGAAAAATAAATAAACAAAAGAATGGATCAATGACCAGTTAAAAATGAATGGTAAAAATTCGTATAATTGGGTAAAAAAAAATTAGCATTTAAGAACTTTGCGATGGCATCTCATACACGGGCTTTGCCCATAGCTCCCAGGACAGGCAACATTCTTTTTTTTTTTAAAAAAAAAAATACCAGAAATAAATAAAATCTACTAGTACACTACGATGGAAATGTATTTTCTGCAAACGCTTGTGAAAGTTATTCATAAATGCTTGATGTCACTTAATAGGACAATCCCAACCAAGCCAGGGAGTAATTCTGTTCTCTTTCTATTTACGCTTCACATCAGAAATAAATTACGGTGACCTGCATCTCATGGAGAAACTCGTGATGTTAATCATATTACTGGAGATACGTGGGTTCATCAAATTTCCTCATCCACGTACGAAATTAAGCCTATTGTAATTATCCACGTGCCGTTCATAACGTAAACAAATAGTGAGTACTATAAAGTGACGTAAGCAACGTAAACACAAGCAGAAGACAGCCGCAGTTTGTCATGGGAGCCGATGCCTGCAGTATGTGTCACGATCGGAGGACCTCACATTAAGGAAGTCTTGAAGTCACCTATAAATATCGGAGCACCTCTACAAACAGTGATACTCTTCACTGGGTGGTCGCCTCCTTACCCTTAACCGTTCACGTCTAGCCTGGGATGGAACACATTCCTGCACACGCACTTAGCTTGGGGTGGTGTGCTCCTTTTAAACCTAACACACACATTCAGCTTGGTTTGGTGTGCTACCCAAAATTGATCCAGCTACCGTTTGCTTGGGCGGAGCAAAATACCTGCCTCAGATTTAGCTTTGAATCGAGGTATCCTTCTACACACACACCGAGGTTGGAGTGGTGTGGCTCTTTATCCTGGACCTCGCTTAACCGTGGCGTAACTCAACTACAAAGAAAATACTAAGTTATAACTTATTCTTGTATTTTATGTAAATTACCCTTGACCCGGACGGTCATTTTATTAACTGTTATTGCGTACACTTTTGTAATAAAACTGGTTATGGGCAAAAATCCAAATCCCGAGTATCTATGTTCTACCTAAAAAAAAAGGCTCACTTTACAGCTAGACTCAAGAAACATTACGCTATTCTGCCCATAGGTGTGAGCTCTCCTCTTGGCTCAAAGTTGGAACGAGGTTTGTAAAGCGTACACTGTTAATCATAAGATAACCTATTGAATATGGGTAGAAAATAAAACCCTGTCAGCGGAACAAATCGTCACCTTGGAACCAAAGATACCGTTTCCACTTCAGCTAGTTTTGAGAAAAAACAGTTTTAAAAGTTTGAAGTTCCATTTAAAATCTGTATAAATTCATTATATCTCGAGCAACTTAGAGGTCGTTTTGTGAGATAGTACTTTTGTGGTTGATATTTTTCACTACGAAGTCTTTGACTGCAGTGTTAAGTCTATTTTACCAAAATGTCGACATAGTATCTTCTGGTTGCAAGGTGACGAAATCCATACTTTACATGATCTTAAAAAAAAAACACACACACATCATCAGTATAAAAACTTCAATTTGAGTATCATGAAGTACTTTAAGAACAGGTCTGTTTTCTTTACTCCCCATTTCCAGAAACATTTAAAACCATTACGAGATAAAGGTACTTCCTACATTGGTACATTATAAATAAGCAAAAAATGATACGAAATATTTGAATGTATATGTAATATTGCCACATTTATTCCCTGCAGCTCAATGAAATCAGGAAATTACAAGTTATTCAGTTTCCAACAATTTTTACTAAGAGACATTAACAGCAGACGACTGCGAAATCGTAATACGGGAATTCAGATTTAAATCTTCAGAACACAAAAATTATTGAAAGACCATGTTTATTTTTAAAAAATATTTAACTTTCACAGCATTGTTGTAATCCACATATAGCTATTTTCTCATGCAATACAGAACAGAAAAAAAACAAGCATTTCTCTTTCCATGCCTGAGGTTTTTTTTTACCATTTTTACTTTCCTACGTTTTTAGACTTCAAGCAGGAAAGCATGCACCTTGAGAATTTACCAGACCATATTACAATAACATGCAACGTACAAATATTGTACAACTAATATTTCACAACCGCTTTTTGTATTCACGACACACACAAAGTAATGGCAAGATCTAGCGAAGATGGGTTAGTTATTTTTTTTTTATATTAATTATATGATATTTCTGTTCATAACAGAAATTCCCGCCATGAGGCGGAAGGATATTGTTGATAAATTTATCTTCAGGGCTTGAATGCTAACCTGAAACCTGATCTAAACCTGCAGTAACTTCTTCCCTTCTTCTCTCGTCGTCTACATCCACACTTCCCCTTCTCCCTGCCCATTTACTTCTTTTTACTGACTCCCACTTTTTGTGATTGACTCAGCAGCCTACTCCCGTTTTCATTGCTTTTCCTACTATACTATATCCCACTTCTTTTTTCGGGGTACGTTTTCTATACTAAATCCCACTCTTTTCGGGGCACCTTTTTTATACTGTATCTCACTTTCTCCGAATGCGAATTCTATACTGTATTCCATTTTCCTGATTACGTTTCACTTACTGAGTCCCAGTTTTTATTATTTATTTCTTACTGTACCCAGCTTCATTTTCAACACAAAACACCATTTCTGAAACCCTTTTCCCATCAGTACTTACACACGCGCAGAACGTCGTCAATTGTTTTTGATGTGGTCGTCCGGCATGTTGTTTTTCTATTCCTTTAAATTTTGAACGTGTGTTAAAATTAAACTTCTTTTTTGTCTACTAGTGATCACGGCTGAAGCCGAAAATTAAAGTGACTTTATTTAGTGTTGTGTGTGCGATTGTGTACGTGATTTTCGTCAAAATATTATGTAAGTACGGATAAATACGTTGGAAACACTAATAGTTGTAATACTACTACAAGTACTACTTATGTTGCTACTACTACTATAACAGAGCATTGTTATAAACAATTAAATTACTGTTTTTATTAATGAGATCGCGGCATGTTCACTTCCGGTGATCTAAAATGACTATGTTCTTCGCCGGCACCCAAGTTACTCGTGTACAAAATTTATAGGAAATCGATGCACGCTTGTAGATTTGTATACGGATGTTACACACAAACATTTATTGTCAGAACTCTAGGAACGAAAAATTCTCATCAAAGTAAGGAAAGAAAATGCGTCTTTGCAATTTGTCGAATTCAGCTTAGTTTGGGAGCTACAGGCTGCCGAAAGCATGGGAAAATAAACTTTGGAGCTTGATATTTCCAATCCATTAACAGTAGAACTGCGTGTACAAGGTACCCTCAAAGACTTTCGATCTGCTCTATCCGAAAATGAATATTTCGAAATTGTGCGATGGCTGCGCGAGGGATTCCCCAAAGTACTATAAGGAACTCTCAGCAATTCTCTGAAGTAAAGGTAGGCCGAAATCTGCATGAACTTTACGACTTTCTGGCAGGTAAAAATAATTCGTTTGCGCCAAGTCGGTATCTGAAACAGATTGCATTTGCCGAGTGATTGTAATTTAAAAAATACGTTGTTGCATAACTAACAGAATTAAGAGCTATTATCCGAACTGGCATACATTCAAGGAACTCGATTTATTTGTTATCGATAAGAGAGAATATCGATAGTGATACCTGTGAATCGTGACCTGATACCTGTGGCCACTTGACCACTGTGGTTGTCTATTACCCTGTACTGCACTATTTACATGATTAATTATCGCCATCAGGTTTGCAGTGACATTCTCTTTCATCGATAACAAATAAATGAATAGTTCGTTGAATGTATGCCAGTTCGGAGAACAACTCTTACTTCTGTTGGTTATGGAACCACGCGTTTATTTAATTATAGTCGCTCGGCAAATGGAATCTGTTTGAGATATCGACTTGGCGCAAACGAATTATTTTTACCTGCCGGAAAGACTTCAAGTTCATGCACATTTCAGCCTACCTTTACTTCAGAGAATTTGTGAGGGTCTCTTAGTTACTTTCGGGAGTCCCTTCCGCAGGCATCGCACAATTTCGAAATATGCATTTTTGGATAGAGCAGGTTGGAAGTTTTTGAGGGTACCTTGCCCGTGCAGTTCTACTCTTAATAGTTTTGGAAATATGAAGATCTGAAGTACATTTTTCCAAGCTTTCGGCAGCCTGTAGGTCCCAAACTTAGCGGAATTAGACAAATTGCAATGACCCATTTTTTTTCTAATTTTGATGAGAACTTTTCGGTCCTAGTTTCGACAATGAATTTTTGTGTCCTCGGTGGGTGAGTGGTAATGCTCGCTGACTTGTAATCAAGGAATTCCAGGTTCGATTCCCCGTGGGGGAACAAGTGGTTCGGATACAGGATGTTTATGAACTTCATCGAAAAATTTCTGGAGGTGGTTGCCGACTTCAAAACAAGACGGAAGTTTCTTTGACAAATTGTCGAAGTGTGCATGGTTTCGGAGCTACAGAATGCTAAAAGCGTGGGAAATTGAACTTCACACCTTCATATTTCTAACACTACGAACAATAGAACTGATGCGGCATGGTACCATCGAAGACTTTAAACCTGCTATATTTGAAAATAGATATTCTAAAATTGTGCGGTTAGTGCGCTACGGATTTCCCAAAGGAAGTAGGTGATTCCGGAATATTTCTGAAGTAGGGTTAGGTCGAAATAAGTATGAATTAAAGAAAAACTTCCTTCTGAGTAAGGATGACACGTTATCCCCAGCATTCAATCGGATAATGATATTTAATCTTGTAATGCATAATAAACGAAACGTTCGATTAAATTATGCAGTTAATACTCCTGCCTGTTATGCAACCACACTTTTTTTTTCATCGTTCGGTGTATGGGATCTTCTTGAGATATCGACTTGACAGAAACGAATTATTGTTTTCGGGTGGAAAGCCGTCCCATTCATACTCATTTCTACTCATATTTACTTCAGAACATTTCTGAAAATCTGAGAAGAGAAACATTTCTTGTTTTGATGTCAGAAATTACCTCCCAAATTGTTGGTGTAGTTCATAAACAAACCGGGACTGTCGCCTCAGAAGTCTTCTTAATTCATCTTGCTTAAGCTTAAGGGAACCGACCGGAGTAGACGCCTAATGCCCAATAAATACGCTCACGTCGTCTGGCCTGTTAGTACGCAAGCAACTGCTTGGCGAACGAACATGGATGGGCTGTTCACCAACCCGCGTTAGCAGACAGCGTGGATAGTCAAATGTCTGCACCCTTCCTTTACTAACACATGATGGAACAATGAAGGAAACAGCCTCGGAGAACCTCATCGCCCGGAGGACGGAATGCAGCTGGCAACGGCAGAGGTCAGTCCTGCAGAAAGTCAGAGTGTCAAAATGTTCGATTTCGGACTGTAAACTGGCAGGACACCGACACTGCAACTCGAACTGTCCTATACGTGTTGACTCTGAGCTGCCAGTCGCTTGCAGGAGAGGACAAATTAAAAAATTGCAGAATGAACTTACGAGAATTAAGTGAGACATCATAGGACTATCAGAAGTGTGAAGGAAGAATGTAGGACAGTTGGAACTACCGTCAGGGCACACGTTCTACTTCAAAGGAACAGAAAATGGAAAATCAACAGGCGCTGGTTTTATAATAAAGACCTGAAGACACGGATCACTGAAATTGAACTGATTTCAGATAGAATTGCACAGGTACTTATAAACAAGGGATACAATATAGAAATGATATTGGTATATGCTCCAACAACTTTACATCCGGAGGAGTAAATCGAAAATCTAAACGAGAAAATACAGAAGATTTTGGATAACAGCAAATCACATTATAAAATTGTAATTGGAGACTTCAGTGCAGAAGTAGGGACTAAGCAAAGCAGTAATACAAAAGTGAGAAACTTGGAATTTGGCAAAAGAAACAAGAGAGGAGAGAACTTAGTGGAATTCTCAGAAGTCCAGACGCTTCATTTGCAATACATTTTTCGAGAAGTCGCCCAAGAGGAAGTGGACATGGAAAGACCCAAGTGGGGCTGAAAACGAAATAGACTACGTTTTATCGAATAATAGGAAATCCTTCAAGACGTGTCTGTTCGGAGCAGTTTCAAAATCTTAAGTGATCATAGGTTGGTGACATGTAAGCTGAAACTAAATATTAGACTTGAGAAGAAGCTTTTCAGATGAAAACCGCCAGTTTTATATATAGTAAATTATCGAAAAATAGACAGACGTTGTAGGTGGAACTATGTAACAGATTCAGCGTCTTGGAAGAATTAGAAGATAAAGAAGACATCAATAGCAGAAATAAAATACTGATAGATAATAAGTGAGACAGCCAAGGAAATAGCAGGGATCAAAAAGAAAAGAGAGCAAAATCTCAGAAGAAACTAAAGTCTTGAGGAAGAAAAAGAGGGAAAGAAGATGAAAAGCACATAAAGAGGATTGAGTACGTAGAACTAAATAAAACCATAAGAAAAAAAGATGAGAGGATGTGCGTAGATACAACGAAAATCTTGTTAGAAAGAAATACAATCGAGGAAAACAATAGCCCGAAGAAAACCAAACAGTAGCTAAGGATAGGGAAAAAAAGCATATAATTGCAGTTAAGAGACCTGACGAGACCATAACCAGAAATAAGGAAGAAATTATAAAAATATTTGAAAATTTCTACAGATAATTGTATTACTCCGAAGAAGAACTAGGGGAAAAAATCAGAAGAAAATGAAAATCAAAAGTCCCAGACGTAATGAAAGAAGTGGATAAAGTACTTCGAGGAATGAAGAACGGAAAATCGCCAGAGGTGAAAAATGGAGAGGTGAAAAGACGAATGAGGAACTTGCTAAATTGTTCTCAAAGTGCCTGAGGAAGACAAAAATACCCCCAAGTTGGAATAATGCCATTATTATTTTGTTGTGCAAGAAAGAGGACAAAGAACGCATCGAAAACTACAGACCAATTAGTTTACTGTCAATTCTATACAAAATGTTCACCAAAGTTATTTTCAACCGTATTGAACGAGACTTGGATTCTAACCAGGGAAGGGAACAAGCCTGATTTCGTCGTGGAAGGAGCCAATTTTCCGATACAACAAAGAATATGAACTATAATTCACGAAAAGCCCTGAAAATTATAAAACAAAGAAGGAGAGTTTATCAAATGTCAAGTTGTTTCAATGATCTAAGAATAAGTATGGTACTTTGATGCATAATTTACAGAAGACTTGAAGATCAATAGGAGGAGTTCAAAGAAAAAATCTCGATACTTTGCTTCAATATTTTTCTCTTTTTTAACATGGCGGGGATAAATGAAGTGGTTCTATGCAGGTTGCCATGGAAACCATAGGCTACATCACGGTTGTCATGAACACTAAAAGGCCTGAGCCTTAGATACCTGAAGGCCATAAATAAAATTCAAATGAACACTAAAAGACAAATTTAAGTAAGTTGATTTCCGTTTGATTGTTTTAGGGATAAATGATTTTTATTTGAAATTGAATTTATAAGATAATGTAAATAAAATACAGAAGTCGATCGTTGTATTTTATTTAAAAAAGAATCGATAGTTAAAATTACTAACCAGAAGGCGATATAAATACACGAATCTAAACGACATGTCATGGAAGAGAATGACAAAGGAAGATCAGAGTGCATCGAATATAAGTTGAGTGATGATCGGAAATCTTTTGTGTATGTGTGAAGCCTATGTAAATCTGTGATAATGTATAAAAGTTGTCAGTGTTCTGAAGTGAATCAGTATTTGTTCTTAAGCTATTTACATAGTAATTAGTGGAAGTTAGTGAGACCGGGTTATTAAAGAATCTATAATAATTCTAAGAACTATTCATTTAGTGTAGATGTGTAAACCAAGAAAGAGCATGCTACGAGTCACTCAGTGTAATCTGTCATACTGTGAATAATCTTTTCCCCTATAAATGATATGGTAACTCACTTTTACGTACATGTAACTTTAATGTTCTTATATTGTTTCAGGAACTAATGAAAATTGTTATTTGACATATTATTTACACGCCAGTTCTTTTTGTAGCAATCCTTGGCGTTGGATGGACTCTTGAATAAGAACTTGGAAATTACAGGAATTATGGTATGAGAGGGAAATGGTGGATGTTTAATATCTTCTGGATGTATTGGACTGAGCAGTAATCATGACTTCCAGTGGCAAATGTTCTGACAACCACAAAACCATTGAACAATCTGTGGAGGTTAAAGAGGAGAAGCTTGAGATAGTTGATCCTTCAGATAAGGTGAGGCTGTTATTCATCTAAATTATTTGTTTTATGGCAGTCGATAAGTATATTTTCTTCCATTGCATATTCATCGTACTTATTCTGTTGTCAAATAGAATGAGAAGTATGTCGTTTGTTTTCAATTGCCGGGGGTGTTACCCTAGTACCACACATAACGTGTTTTTAACGTTAATTTTAGGTTACTTTCATTGATTAACCGTTAGCGGTTGAAAAAAAAAATACGTTTATTTTTAAACGATATTTCAACAAAAACGTTGATAAGACATTAATACAACATGTATTTAATATGTTATTTTCAAGTTTGGTTTAGATTTTGTTTAATGTGTTTCTTACTAATGTTATGTCAAAAGAAATATAATTAAAAACTAATTGAATGACACAAACTAATTTTTATATTCTCATCCGCATGTTGAAAACAGATTGAATTTTAAACTATATTTCAACGAACATTTAATTTCGTTAATAGGGTGTTAATGTGAATTGTTTTCAACTGAGACATAGATTTCGCTTTATATGCGTTTTTCTAAAGCGACATATTACACTTATTGAGAAATACAATTTTAATAGTGCAGCGATGGGCAAAGTGTTAAAGGAAAATGCGCATAACAAAGAAAGAAGGAAAGTACCTGTATTCTTTATTTCAAACAACCTTGTAAGTCATAAACGCGTGAAGGCAGTGAGACAAAATATTGAATAACGTGGATGCTGCACTACCAGATGCGGAAGATGAGAATCATGGCAGCCATCATCTTGCAATTTGTTCGAGAATTTTCAATGGAAAGTTTATCATGTGATATTGTTTTAGGCTAGCTTGTTCCCGAGAAATCCAAATCTGAAGTCCGTTTTTATCTACCTTTATTCGTTTAGGAGATAGGGGCCCCTCAACGTTGGGATTTTACGTTCTGCAACATGTGCGCAAAGTGGTACACATTTGGGCGTGCACGCAAACCCAGTGTTTTTCTCAAATCCGTATGGACCCTGCGAAACACTTTGGGTTCAACAGTGGCGCAGGTATGCTTGATTCCGTTGGTGGAGATGGTGTAGCTCGTTGATTTTTCACGATGCCTTGCCGATAGCTCCAAAGATAGAAATCAAAGGGCTTGAAAGCAAGTGAAGGAATGGGACACTCGGCGAACCTTTGCTGATTGCTCCAATATCCGGAATTGCATATCCATCTACTGTTGCACTTCACCAGCGTATTGCGAAGCTTGCCATCTTGCTGGTAAAGGACAAAATCCATCAGAATTCAGTCAGCAGTGTTCCACTTCACCCGATCTAATGCGTCTTAATTTCAATTTTTGACTTTCATGACATATCTATGTCACAGGCTGTCATGTAGAGGTGAAACAGGATAGGGAAATAAATTGGACCTTGTCTTATTCAAAGGAACACCCCAGCATGCGCCTGGTGTGATCGAGGGAAAAATCTTGGTTAGGATGGCCGGCACTGGGAATCAAAACCAGGTTCGTGTATCGTGTAAAAAACCAACGAGCTACACCATCTTCAGAAAATGTTAATTTGAATTTTTATTTTAAGACATTAGGCATCTGAGGCTCAGGCCGTCAGAAAATGTACAAGTGTGAAAATCTTAAGGTCCTTCAATCCTCCATTACACCTATTTGGTAGGAAAATATGATTAGTGTTTTGTCCAGAGGCAGGTCTATGAACCGAAGTTCTCTGGGCTACGTGAACTGATGGGAATTTCCCACTGCCCTCCATCCAAAAAATATGATCTACAATTTTACATGGACGGCGGGTGACTTGTGTCTCTACCAGGAATCGAATCTGGAACTTTCAAACAAAAAACATTTTAATCAAATACCTCTTTGGTTCATCGAATTTTACGCCTTTCAATTTGTGTTTGGACTCATCAGCAAGACAGTGTAGGTTGAAAAATTAATGACCTACATCACAGTGAAAAATCAACGCACTACACCATCTCCAGCAACGGATTCAAGCATACATATGCCGCTGTTGAACCCAATATGCTTCGCAGGGTCTATAAGGATTTGAGAAAATTAGTGAGTTTAAGTGTCCACCCAAATGATATAATTTTACGCGCATGCTGTAGGACATAAAATCCCAACACTGAGGGTCCCTATCTCCTAAACAAATAAAGGTAGATAAAAACTGACTTCAGATATGGATTTCTTGAAACAAGCTAGCCTAAAACGATATGTAACATGATCCACTTTCCATTACAAATTCTCGAACAAATTGCAAGATGTGGCTTTCAAGATGGCTGGCATGATTCTCGTCTCCCGCATCTGGTAGCGCATCATTAACGTTACTTGAATCCCTTCACGCGTTTACGACTTACAAGCTTGTTTCCAGTATTTTCTACTATACACTATTCGAGTAGTTATTGGCAGTTTGGAGATGAAGATAGCAATTCACAGATCGTCAGCGTATCACATTCTTCAGTAAAAATATATTTTCGCCCCATAATTTTTGTTCGAGCAAAAAACATTCTCGTGTTAGAAATATTTAAATAGCATTTAGTAATATAGCCTATTAATTCCACAAAGCCGAATGTGTAATTGTTGAACTGTACTAATGGATGAGGCCGTTTCGTTTCCTTATTTCTCATATGGATACGACAGACATTTTCCTTCTATCTTTGTATGTTGTAGCCTATATTTACTATCGTTGTTATATTTATAATAATTATTATTATTATTGAGTGTGTTGTATATTCTTGGATGCAATGATAACCTCTAGAAATCTTCGGGCTAGGCACGGGCGAGGTAAAAGAAATTTTGAAGAAAGACGGCCAGGGTCTAATTTGGAAATACCATCCCGGCAGTGGCCTGGTGTACTGTGAAGAGATTGCTAAACTCTACGAATCTGAGGCCGCTGCGATCGATGCTAGGACATTTCTATTGGGAAGAATAATTATACCAACTGAGCTGCGCCATCTTGGTGTTTTATATATCGTATTGTTAACAGTCTAGTATACGTAGTTAGATTCAGTAAGAGGCAGTGTGAGTCTCAGTAGTTCTTTTGCACTGGGTTTGTTCTTGGTTTCCCTCTGCTACAACATGTAAATGCTGTAATTGTTGCCTCCAATTTATCGGAAGGAGCCGTTGGAAAATTTCGAATATATATAGGATGATTCACGAGATCCGTAACAGGCCTTAACTCAGCTCCTAGTGCGCAGAGATCTTTGAAACAAAAAATGTTAATACCAAAGAGCATGTGCCGAATCGCATGGTAATGCTTCTGAAATCAGGGGCGTCTCGGGAATATCTTTACAGGGGGTAACTTCAAAATTTTAAATGGCAATAGAGGTTGGTTTTGCACCCATTGAAATAATCGCTAAATTTTGAACAACTTTTAGAGGAAACGCATTTCAATAGCTCATACCCTTTCGCAGCTAGAAGGACTAATTAGTGGTCAAAATTAACATGGTGTACAGGGTTTTCGGGACTTTGGGATGCTGTAACTGAAAAGGAAAAGCAAATAAAGATTCCAAACTAAAGTGAAATACTAAATGGGATATGAGGAATAAAAGGGTGAAAATCCCAAAAACAGGGGCGTCTCAGGAATACTGTTAGGGGGGTGCAACGTCAAAATTTTAAATAGAAACAATGGTTTGTTTTGCTTTATTTGAAACAAACATGAAATTTTGAACAACCTTCAGAGGATTTTTTTTTTAAGTCTTCAGTTACAAGAGCTCTTTGGTAAGTTAACTGTTGAACTACCAATTAACTCTTGTAATTGCCAAACGTTACGAGATATAAAACAATGTTTCCTCTGAAAGTTGTTCAACATTTCATAGATTTAGGATGTGCTTCAATTTTTCTTACCTGTGCCTCTTCAGTGTTGATTGTTCCTCCTCGACCGTAACTGCTGATTGACACTAATCTGATCTGATGTTATGGTAAACGTAAACTGAAAAAGTTACAAAGTAGAAAAACTGAAAAAGAGCTAACGACTAAAAGGAAGGGGTCCAAAGCTACACCTCTATATTATTTTACGTATTCATAAAATATGAATAATATAAATAAGTGTTTCAGAAATTATACCTAACCAGAAGCTTTTGTTTACCAAAATTTTGTATCTTCTTTGTATCAGGATTTTAGCATATCATTTACATCCCATACCGACAATATATACGAAAATGCAGTGAAGGAAGATTCTAATCAAGAACCTTACGATCTGGCGTCGAGCAAAGCCTCAGATTTATTCGGTTTGATGTTATCGGATGAAGGAATTAAGCAATCATGTAGTTACAAGGAAGTTGAGACAGCTACTCATATAGAGCAGCAAGACACTGAGAGTAATTTAACTCCTTTATTTTCAAATTTAATTAATTTCAAACAATTCGAAGACTCTAGCAGTCCATATTCTTTTGACAATGTTTCTGAAAATATTGAAAATGAGATAGACAGATATACTTGTAAATGGATTGTAGCAGCAGCGGATGTTCCTTGTAGCAGTAGTAGTGAAAATATTAAAGACGAAAGTATCGAAGTGAAAACAGTTAGTGAATCTCCAAATGAAATACAAACAATTAGTCAACATTCTCCTTTAGAAGTGGAATCGGAAGGAAGGATTGAGAACGATTTATATAATTTCTTTTGTGAAATTGAATCTAAACAAAGACAGATAATTAAAAGTAAATCAAGACGAAAGCAGGGAAGAACAGCGGTAAAATCTTTTCAATGTGAAGTATGCGGGTATAAGTGTAGTAAAGGCTTTCACCTTAAAGTGCACATGAGAACTCATACCGGCGAGAATCCTTTGCAATGTGAAATATGTGATTATAAATGTAGGGACGGCAGTAACTTGAAAACGCACATGAGAACTCATATAGGTGAGAAACCCTTTCACTGTGAAATTTGTGAATATAAATGTAGTGCAATCAGTAAACTCAAAATGCACATAAGAACTCATACCGGCGAGAAGCCTTTTCAGTGTGAAGTATGTGAATATAAATGTTCACGAAAAGACAAATTGAAACTTCATATGACAACTCATACAAGGAAGAAACCTTTGCAGTGTGAAGTATGTGAATACGAATGTTCACGAAAAGACCAATTAAAACTTCACTTGACAACTCATACTGGAGAAAAGCTCTTTCAGTCCGAAATGTGCAAATACAAATGTGTTGATGTCAGTAGCTTGAAATGCCACAAGAGAATTCATACTGAGGAAAATCTTTTCGAGTGTGAAATGTGTGGATATAAATTCAAACAAAAAGACTCATTGAAAATTCACATAAGAAATCACACTGGGGAGAAATCTCTTCAGTGCGAAATCTGTGGATATAGATTCGCCACAAATAAATTGTTGAATCTGCACATCAGGAAACATACGGGTGAGAACGCTTTGAAATGTGAAATATGTGGAAATAAATTCCTAAGAAAATGGTATCTGAGAGTGCATATGAGAATTCATACAGCGGAGAAGCTTTTTGAATGTGAAGTGTGTGGTTATAGATGTGCTGTAGCATTTAACTTGAAAATGCATATGAGAACTCATACAGGGGAGAAGCCTTACCAATGTGAAATGTGTGGTTATAAATGTACACAAAAAGGACAATTAAAAGGGCACATGAGAACTCACACAGGGGAGAAGCCGTATGAGTGTGAAATGTGTGGTTTTAAATGTGCACATAAAGGATCATTCAAAGTGCACATGAGAACTCATACAGGAAATAAACCTTTTACGTGTGAAATGTGTGAATATAAATTTACAACAAAGAATGCATTGAAAGTCCACATGAGAGTTCATACTGGGGAGAAATCTTTCCGATGTGAAATATGCGGGAACAAATACAGTCAAGGCGGCAGCTTGAAAAAGCACATGAAAACTCACAGAAGAAGCTTGTTGAATGTTCATAAAGGTGAATAAATCTTAACTTTTCGGTTTCGATTTTCGACTAGTCAAATTCGAAAATTTTGCTTAAGAGATAATTTTCGACTAGAATTGAAGCTAATAAAAATTTTTGCTAGGATTCCATAGATGATTTGAGTCGTAGAATCGTTTTCAGGTATGGATTTTATCTAGTAAAAAATAAAATTAGTATGACCGGTTTGTCCCGGTAAGAGGAAAAGTATTGGAAACGCTCACTGTAAATTCTTATTGCTCATCTGCGTGTTGACATTCGTTATGTGAGGTTTTGAGCTTGGAAAATCTGGAAAGTCTGCCCTTTACATTCCCAGAGCAATCGGTCCCCGAATCCCGTGACTCACGAACGATTTTACAGAAAGTCGTAAGAGTCAGTTTAAACTCTCATTACTCGTCTCATAATTGTCCTATTTACGTAAACCAAAACCCAAATTTACTCCCTAAGTATCACCTTTGTATATACAATAATTTATTAGAAACGTACATCTAAAGAAAAATCTCCCTTTTCAATAATATTTGCCTTGCTTTTGTCTCTTGTTGTTTCAAGAGAAATACCAGCTTCGTTCCTACCTGATGAAAGTGAACATTTCTTGGTTGTCAACAGGAGGCCTTCCCCCGATAAAATAAAATGAATTGTATGGGCTATAAACCTTCCCCCAAAGTTCGAGTTCAGCAGTCTTGAACTTTTCCTTGATTCGGGTCTAGGTTTGTTTTTACCGGGGTCGCTGAGCACATTGTCACTACCAACACTAGCACAAACACCTGTCTCTTGAACATAATTGCAGCGGCGGAATGCTCTCTTGCGAGACAGTGGCCTGAGGGCTGTCAGATTTCTCCTGGCCGGATGTTACAGCTGGGGTGTTCGAAACCGAGTTATTACTGTTGATAGTCACATTGCATTTATTTTTAACTGCTGTTGCGCCTTCACTTACCAAAGGATTGTTTCCTGTTTCAAAGTCTCATATACTGTACTTCCTCTTGTCTATCACTAAATACTTATATTGTAGATAAGCACTGAAACCTTTATCTTCATGAAATCGGCCCTCCTGACAGACAGAGAGAGAGAGAGAAAAAAACTCTTTTTTTAAAGGAAAAGATCGACCCTAAAGAAAAGTAATACAAATGGGAAAAATAGTTTTTTCCCCTTTTAACTTCATTTCTTGTGGAACGCCAAATTTTACTTCCTATCTTCATGAAATCGACCCTCCTGAAACCTTGCTTAATCGACTCAGGAGTCATGAAATCGACCCTCCTGCTCAATGACTTTTCGCGTTTTCTTCTTCCTATCTTCATGAAATCGACCCTCCTGAGCAGGAGGGTCGATCCACCTGAAACTAAGAAATCTACTTGCTTTTGTTCCAAAATTCGAGCCTGAATGAGTGTTTTCTTCTTCCTCTAGAAAATCAATTTTGAACTCAGGAGGGTCGATTTCATGAAGATAGGATCAAGAGGAAAAGAATAAGAAAGGAACACATCAAGTAGAATGGCGTTCCACAAGAAATGTGCTTGCTTTTGTTCCAAAATTTGACTCTTGATCCTTCCTATCTTCATGAAATCGACTCAGGAGGGTCGATTTCGAGGAAAAGGCGCACAGAGAGAGGGAGAGAGAGAGAGAGAGAGATTTAACTCCTGATCCAACTGAAATTCAGTTGAATTTCTTTTCCTTGTTTTTTTTAAAACTGGGGAAAAGATTGTTGGTTTTGGGGGGACTCAGGAGGGTCGATTTCATGAAGATAGGAACAGAGGAGGAGCAAAAGAATTGTTGGGGTTTTGACTCCTGATCCAACTGAAAAGTTGGATCAGGAGTCAAATTTTGGAACAAAAGCAAGTCCTGGTTTTTTACAGTAAATCGAAATTCAAGGGAAATTCAGCTTTCCACTTCTCTTGAAACGCCTCTTGAGTCGATCAAGCAAGGTTTCACTCCCTGCTGAAAAGTCATCTACGAACATTTTGTAGTTTGCACACTATAGGTCTACTTCCTTGGCGTTTATCCTCTGTGTTCTTTGAATATAAATATCGATTTTTACTTTCAGTTCGTTTCCAAATTATTCGCGCACCTTCTCTTCAGTTTTAGTCCATGTCTCCCGGCCTGTTTGCTCTAAGCCGTACACTACAACATTTTGTCTTCTTGACCAATTTTCCAAATCGTCTACTTTTTTCTCTAGCCATGTGGTGTAGCCTTGAAGATCATTAATATCTTCGCCCACTTTGTTAACTTGATTTTCAACAGATTCAAGTCGATTCCCTCACTTGTTTAAGTTCACTCGTTATGCTCTCCTTCGTACTACGCATTTCTCGCACTAAGTCTTTCATGTCTATCGCAGCATCTGATCTAGTGCCTCAACATCCCTCGTGCGCCGCTCCTAGGGCTTGCGCATTACACAAGGGATACTACTACTAATTAATATTTAGGGTGGCATCTGTCACAAGTATTATGAATCACGTCTGTTCTGAGGGTACGGCCCCTTCTACACGAGCGGGAAGAACGCAGTGTTTTACGCGACCGCCCCGGAGCTACCGCCTTCTATTCTCTGTTTATACGTGGTGGCCGTCAAACCGCGAGTAAACCCATATCTAAACAAATGGATACTATACAATTAAGATGCATTGCAAGACTCATTTAGTTTGATAATATTCGTAAAAAGGGAACTCGTGCAAAGAGACTTTAGTTAACTCATCCGGCATTATAAATTCGTTTGTCCAGTTTCATGGGATGTTTAGGAACACAGAAATTACCCACAGAAGTCCTTCCAGTAAGCTGAAGAGAAGGAATATTAACTTTCTTCCTAAATCCAAAGTTGTGTGTGAGCTTTAAAAATGTTTACTAAATGTTACCGTATGCATCGTTGTGTTACAAATTGCATTTCTACTACATAATCATATTTTCCTTCACTTGAGTTTTCTTGGGGGGCGAGGGGTGGGGTTAACATCCGTAGAGCACGCAAATGTAATAAGATATACTAATGAAATTGAATTTATTTAAATGTCTTCTAGCGTCATATGTCGTACACACATCATATAATTGATTAAGCCCATCATACAGTTAACAGCAGAATTAGGTTTCTTAGAGGAGCAAACAGCCAAGCGGAGAGATTGATTCGAGAAGCATTTGGTACAATCCGTATAATGTTAGTGAAAACTAATACGGAAGTTTAAACAAAGAAAGAGAAAACGTCATCAGTATGTATAGAATTAAAAAAAATAACGTTCTCAACAATTAATATGGTCTGGTAATAATAAGAAATCAAATATTTTTAAAAAATGATTTAACAGTGCACTTGATAATGGCGGCAGACGAAGTCAAAACGTTGTGCTTTAAATATGTGTATTTAGTACGCGAGTTAAATAATAAATTGTTTCTAACATCGGACCGTAAATGTTTTATTTTTGTTTAATAGAAATTTAATTTATTTAGGCTATATATTTAAGCACTTTTAGCTGAGAATGGAATAGAAGAGGGGAGAGGCAGCGACCAGGACATTGCTTAAGATTCCATCCCATCATTCGCCTGGTGACAATTAGGAGATAGCGCTGATGGATAATTTAAAACACTGCTTTGTGAATGTATATTTCAATTCATATTCAATTGTAATCATTTATACAGATAATTTCACGTATGTGTGATGTCACCATTATTACAAGATTATAACTCAATAAAACTTTTATCTCTTTTTGTATTGTATCATAGCCAGTGTTTGCAGTAAACAAACTTGAAAACATACAACCCACTGTTTCATTGAGTGTTTCTTGTCATTTTTCCATTTGGCGGAGGTTGCTCCTTGACGTCAAATCTCCATCCTAAGCATCGGGATCTCTTCCTGAATCTTCCTGCTTAGAGTAGGTACCTTCTTAGAGCCGAATCTCCTAACATGGTTCGTCGGAGAAGTTTTTTCTCGTCCTTAGCAGCAACCGAGGTGGCTTTAATCGAAATTAGGGAGGTTCAGGGTTTTCGAACAATAGGACATAAAGTCTCATATAAGCAAGTGAAGTGAACCCAAGGACCTTCATAGTTTCACTCCAGGTACCCGAACATGTATTGAGACACCCCGTACTATTACAATTAATTGATTTTCCTGCACCTGGGAAAGATACGTTGCCCGAACAGTGAAACTGAACATACTATTACATTTACATCTTATGCACTTGATTTTTTAAGGTCCTATGACCATTATGAGAATTAAAATCACAAACGTACATAATTGCTTTCTTATATTGTTCCAATACAATTCCTATCTCATCGTGACGGCGTTATAAATATATATGTGGCCATTGCTGCCGCTGACCGTAAGTCAGTTGTTTAATACACGGTTGTTAGCATTCAACTGTTCCTAGCAGCACAAAAGCTTCTGACCATTAAATAAAATCGTAGCCAACAGGGCTCCCTCAGAGCTTTGTATTTGGTTAGCCACTATCCCTGTCGAATGCAACCAGTGGTTGAAAAGGCTTAGTTTGATTCTGAAGTGAAATATCTTGAATTCCAAATCCAACGTGATGGCATTCGCAAAATGTCTTGTTTTGATTAATCGTCCGATTTTCATGAAATCTCATATCTACGGATTTGATATCAAGCCCAGATCTGTTATGAATTCATTGCTGGCAAGTCTATCTGCCAAACCACTGGAAATGCTTTCCCTGCTATAGGGTGGAATGTTTACCCACACTACAGAGACTGTTCTTAAGCTACTGGGAATGCAGCAAATATCCATAATTCTCCCAATTCGCAACAACTGAGTTCAGGTTCTTAGCATATATTGGAGAGCTCCAGTAAAATTTTTGAAAATTAGCTATAATATGCGTAGAGAGTTTCGATACTAGTTTTAGAATGATTCACACCCACAACTTTATTGATGGAATCATTCACTGCAAGTTCTAACCTATGATTCATGCAAAGCCAAACAAGTAAAGGCGGATATAACCTGCTAGTCTTTTTGGCTATACCATTTGTCTTGAACAACATGATGACCCTGACACTATCGCTTACAGAAGACACCCAGTGAGTTTGCAAGTAATTTTCTGAGAACCCACACATTTTCAAAACCTTTAATAAAGTTCAGTATGTTACTTTAGTAGTCTCCCCTTAATTCAACCAGTTTCAAGGACATAAACTGGATCATTGTTGCTAATGTAGGCTGGAATATACTCAATAATGGTAGATTTTCTTTTACTGATAGTTGAAGATTTATCTATCAGCACAGAGAACTTAGGGGATGATTCAACTAAATGAGTGACAATGCCCTTGTTCATCTCCTCATCAAAATAAGACAATTGTATTAGCAGTCCTCTACTACTTGAAAATTTGTCCTATGTGGTTACCTAACTTCTTTAATTGAATTAGTAATTCGTGATCAGTAAATGATTTTGCTAAATAGTATACAGTCTGGAAAATGTTTTCGTTACAATTCTTCACTAAACTTGTCGATTCGATTGCTAGATTTGCAATAAGTCTTTCTGCTTTTGACCTCCAATTTTACAAAGGAACTGAATTAAATTTCGAGTCAGAATGCATCTTGATCTTGTGCCGGAGTGAAACAAATTGAGCACTTCTCTTTGTCCTTGTCTCCAATGGCCTTGTATTTTTTCTTTTATTTTACCTTATAGGATTGTTCCTTCTCTGACTTACAGCATTAGATATGTGACATATTAGGGTTCCTCAGAAAAATAGTTTCATTTATTACACTTTATTCGTGTGTAACCCAAATTATCCTGCCACGCTTTGTTTTCCTTTTATCACAGTTCAAAATGATGGGACAGAACTTTTTGGACACCCTGTACCATACTAAAACATGCCGTAACTTAAACATGTTTTCATTCTAGCCTGCTTTAGCTACTTAAACCTTACCCGTTCCTCTCAACTTACATCAATGATGTCAGAACATGCAGATAAACTATTTCGATTTGCTGCAATTTGATGATTTAAACCGTTTTCGGAGAAGAAACGGGAATAGGAACAATCGAGGTAGATCTAATTGATTGAGCATGAGTTAGCAATGATATGCAGTATTTCCTTTCCAGATATCACAGGATTGGCAATTCATGCACAATCAAGAAAATCTGTTTTGATAGTCTTCATTCTGTTTCTCTACCGGGTTGCAAATAGCTGAGTACGCGGCGTGTAACCACCGTGTTCCCGGCGTTGTTCTAATATTCAGCTAGGTACACGCTTCCTTCTAAAATTTTAAGGTGGGTACACACCGTACCCTCCATTCCACCCCTGCATATACCCACTTTAAATTTGTAAAATACGGAGATATATGGAATAGTAAGCGAAAGGTTTCGTTACAATAAGCGAAGCGTATTCCCACCTAAAAATTTAGCATTTCATCGCTGATCATCATCGTGCCTCAAAACTACCGGCCATGAATTCTCAAAGACAGTATTCCCTACAATGACATATTTGAACTATTGTGTCCCCGGGCAGCAATGTTCTTAATGGACTATGGAGTGGTGGCATTATTTATCACATGGTTGAGGAAAAGTTATAAATGAAAATTGAGTCCATCCAGCCACTGCTCATGTTAAAAACAAACTTTAATATGCCGTGTAAAACTTAGTAAACAACTTGAAGACAATCCAAATTAACTAAAGAAGGCCCATTTCATCCAGAAATATTATCAAGATCACCCCTAAACAATAAAAGTACTTATAAAATACTTTCTACTTGTTGAAATATGCGCTAGTACTATATATGTGCCAGTATCGCACTCTAAAAAAATGTTGGGGTTACAGGGACAATACAAGTATTAAGCAAATTAACGTTGTCGTAACGAAAAATATAGTAATATTTACGATTTGTGACGTGTCAGCAGTTACAATAAATGTTGATTCAGCATTGTTAAGTGAATATTGTTAAATTTACCATATTATTAACAATACTGATTTGTTAGCGCGGAACTAACAATAAATGCTTGTTGATTTAAGCATATTCAAAGATTAATGTTTTGCGCATGCGTACACCTTTACCATATGTCTCAAACAAGCGAGAGAAAAATCGCTCAGAGCACGAAACTCCCTGGTAGTGAAGTAACAAATCAAATCGATCTGCTTCGAGTGGCTCGAAAGTTGATCCTCACTGATTTCGAAAAATATATAACCTGTAACTGATTTGCTACCAGAATTTTCAAGGTCACAGGTTTTCGTCTTCAAAATCCCGTTTGCCCAAGTCAAGAAAGTCGATAATACCGTTTCTCGCAAACAAATTGCAAACTTTCCCTTGCGTTCAAGCAAGTCGATATTTAATTGGACCCCAGGACAGAAACAAAGTATATCGTTGTAAGGTACTTGATTTTGATTTACCTTTTGAAAAGCGAGACTGTTGGTAAAAGAACTAAAGCCATTTATCTCTTCTTAGGTATTCTTCTTCCTGTTGGGTCTCCAATTTAACGATACTCCCTTTGTACATTTTATTTCACATTGAATTGATTAAAATAAGAATAAATAAATCATTGTTTTAGAAATTATGCCTAACTTCAAGCTTCTAATACTGTTTTTTCTATTGCTTTTCTTTTAGGCGTTTACCAGAACATTTACATCTCATAGTGACAGTATATGCGAACATACAGCAAAGGAACGTTCCGATCAAAGATCTACTGCCTCAGATTTATTCGGTTTGGTGTTTTCGGATGAAGAAAGTAGGCCAGAAAGTTCATCATGTAGTGATAAGGACGTTGAGACTGTTTCTTATATAGAACAAGAAGACACCGAGAATCACGTAGCTCCTTTATTTTTGAATTTCATTAATTACAAACAGTCTGAAGACTCTAGATGCCAATATTCTGTTGACAGTATTTCTAAAAATACAAATAATGATATGGACAGATATACTTGTAAATGGATTGTAACAGCAGCGGATGTTCCTTGTAGCAGTAGTAGTGAAAATATTAAAGACGAAAGTATCGACGTGGAAACAGTTAGTAAATCTCCAAATGAAATGGAAACAATTATTGAGGAGGCTCATTTAGGAAGGAAAGAAGAGGTGGAATCCAAAGGAAGGAAAAGAGTGAACGATTTATGTAATAACAGGCGTGAAATGAAATCTAAGCCAAAGGAGATAATGAAAACCAAATCAAAACGGAAGCAGGAAACCACAGTATTGAAATCTTTTCAATGCGAAATTTGTGGGTGTAAATGTAGGAAAAGGAGTGTATTGAAAATACACATGAGAATTCATACGGGTGAGAAACCTTTTCAGTGTGAAGTTTGTGAGTATAAATGTACACGAAAAACTCATTTGAAACTTCATATGGCAACTCATACCGGGGAGAAGTCGTTTCAATGTGAAGTATGCGGATATAAATTTAGTGATTGTAATAAATTGAAAAGACACATGGCAACTCATACAGGTGACAAGCCTTTTCATTGTGAAATATGTGGATATAAATTTATTGAAGCAAGTAATCTGAAAATACATTTAAGAACTCATACACAGGAGAAGCCTTTTCAATGTGAACTATGCGGAGATAAATTTACAATAAAAACAACGTTGAAAAGGCACATGATAGTTCATACAGGCGAGAAACCTTTTACATGTGAAATTTGTGGGTATAAATTTAGTGACGCCAGGAACTTAAGAAGGCATATAAGAACTCACACAGGCGAGAAGCCTTTTAAATGTGAAATTTGTGACTATAAATTTACACAAAAGGGCTCATTAAAAATTCACATGTCGACTCATACTGGGAAAAAGACCTTTAGCTGCGAAGTATGCGGATATGAAAGTGCTAAAAGCGATACATTGAAACGTCACTTGAGAATTCACACAGGGGAAAAGCCTTTCCAATGTGAACTATGCGGAGGTAAATTTGCAATAAAACCAACGTTAAAGAGGCACATGCTAGTTCATACAGGCGAGAGATCTTTTTGATGTGAAATATGTGGGTATAAATCTAGTGACAAGAAGGCATATAAGAACTCACACAGGGGAGTAGCCTTTTGAATGTGAAGTTTGTGGCTAAATGTACAGAGAAGGGCTCACTGAAAACTGACATGTCGACTCATACTGGAGAAAAGACCTTAGGTGTGAAGTATGCGGAGATGAAAGTGCTGACAGCGATACATTGAGAATTCACAAAGGGGAAAAGCCTTTTCAATGTGAAATATGTTAATATAAATGTGCAGTAAAGAAATCAATGAAAACGCATGAGAACTCATACTAAGAAAAAGACTTTTCAGCAGTCGCGTTTCTTCAATGTAGGAAATTATGAACTTTCTACTGACAGACAAAAATATGTTGTTAAGTATATGGTAACTATGCAGCGAGTTCCTTCAGTCTCTCCCTGTGTGTGTGGTCAGAGTATAAAATCAGTTGTGTATCCTTCAATTGCCATATCATTTACTACACTCACGCACAGCTAATACGAGGGGCGTTCCATATTGATTTACACTTTATTTTTATTCTTCTTTCAGGGTCCACCATTGAGCTCGTCCTGAAAGTTGGAAGGAAGTAGTACTTAGGTTTGCCTTCAGGTGGAAGAACAATATAGGGACGTGTAATCTCTGTACCCTACAGCACATTTCACCAACTGCTGTAAGTACGTGAGCGGACAACATGAAAGGTGATCAGCAATGGCAGCGCTGGACAACAGTGTGGAAAGAGGGTTGCGGAAATTCACAGGCGATTGGTGGCAGTGTGTGGAGAGTGCGCACCGTAACGCAAAACCGTATACAACTGGGTGGACGGCTGGAAAAGTGGCCGCACATCAACCGCGAAGGGAACTAGTTCTGGAAGGAAAGTGACTGTAACAACACCAGTGAACAGTTCAAGAGTGAAGCGGAACGGGACTGGCGGCGGCCACAGGACATGCCAGAAGCACTCTGTACCGCATAATGCACGAACGATGAGTAAGGTCTCTGCCAGGTGGGTTCCCAAATCCCTGAATGCTGCACAAAGACAACAGCGCAAGGACGTGAGCAGTGATCTTCTGCAACGCTACAGCCAGGATCCAGAAGGCTTCATGTCCAAACTCGTTACTGGCGACAAGACTTGGTTGCACTACCATGAGCCAGAGACCAAAACCCAATCAATGCAGTGGAAGCATCAAGGCAGCCCCACACCAAAGAAGTTCCGTACACAGCCCTCCGTAGGCAAACGCATGGCAACAGTCTTCTGGGACAAGGATGGAATCATACTCATTGACTGGCTGGAACCCGGGACCACCATTAACAGCGAGTCATACGTGATAACGCTTCGGAGTTTGCGCCGTGCAATTCAGAGGAAACGACCAGGGAAATGGGCGAAAGGTGTGCTCCTACAACACGATAACGCTCGTCCCCACACGAGTAGGGCAACCACGACTGCCATTAATAAGCTGGAGTTCCAGGTGCTTCCTCACCCACCTTATTCTCCTGACTTGGCCCCTTTTGATTATCTCCTCTAAGGGGCATTGAAGAAACCGCTGCGTGGACATCATTTCGCCGACTTCGAAGAACTGCAAGACGCTGTCCGGACGTGGGTGCGACAGACTCGGGAAAAGTGGTTCGCAGAGTGCATAGAGAAGTTGCCACATCAGTGGCGCAAGTGTGTAGTTGTTAATGGAGATTATGTTGAGAAAGTGAATGTATCTGCCGAGGCATAAAGGTTCTTATAAGTGAAAAAAAAAGTGTAAATCAATATGGAACGCTTCTCGTATATAGCGAAAACAGCCATGTGGATAGGAGTGCGTGTAATGCAGTGAATTGTCAGTCGAAAGGTGAATCCACATATCCAGAAATGAAACGTTTTCGTGATTTTATACAAACTATATATCTTCCTTGGATATTTCATGTCGTGTCTAATCCATAGTTTGCAGCACTGCGGTGTGCTTTACGTATGTTGTTTATCATCAGTATGGAATGATAAATATCCAATCATTCATGATGTAGTGCCTTTTGAAATTTTTAAACGTTACACCAGCTTTGCAACACTGACAACGTGGTGACATCGTTCTTTTACCTCTCAAATCCACCATGTTAAAAACATATCTGTAAACAAAATCATTCAATACATTGCTTCTAATTTATTGAGGACTATTATTTTTCTTGTTATTGTAGGCATATACTATGGGCTCAAAGTTTAAAACGTTGTATCTCCAGAACGAAGCGGAATTTCACCCACGTTCATAGGAACTTTTTTTTCTCGTTTCGATGTCAGCAATCACCTCCCGAAAGTTTTGTACTTAGTTCTGGATCACCCTCTGTACCACAATTTTAGCATAAAGTGGGTTCCCAAGAAAGTGGTCACGAACATGTTACTCAATGTACCTTATAACTTGGCTGAATGTTGATCTGTTAGAGTTCAAATTAGATATATGATCAGTGATATTTGATACTAAATATTGCAAAACTCTATCAGTGGCGTCTCGTGGGCTTGAAAGTTGGTAGTTCACAACCAGTGATTCTGCCAGACCCCCTTTTCGGGGGTATCACCCCCCAAATTATCGAGCGTATCCCAAATATGAATTTTTACTTTAAAAATAATAGAAACCGTGCAAAATTCCAGTTACACCCTCTAAATTTTTATTTAAACCCCCCAAAACTGAAAGTCCTGGCAGAATCTCTCCTCCAAAGAGCAACGAAGAAAGTACGAGAACAAGAAACACATCGTTCGATAGCCTGAAATCATTTCTCAATGTGTTAAGTATAAAATAGAACTATAGATCTCCGTAACCTATTTACACTATATACTGAGTTTAAAAAAAAGGAACTCCATACAAAAATAAGTAGTTGGACTGGTATGGAATTATCTCGCTTTTTGAGGCATGCAGGTTCGAAAGTTCGACGGTGCAGCGACGAATGTATCTCAGAGCAGTTTTCCACGAGAGTATACAATTGAAAATTGTCTTTCACAGTAAATACATACACAAATAATAATAATAAGAAGAAGAAGAAGAAGAAATTAAATATATCCTTCTTACCTTTATTTGTATATGAAATTCATTCTTCTGTTTTTCTGGGCAGCAAACTTACCTATAACCCTTTGGTTGAAGTCCTGCATTTTCCTTAGCAACTGCTTTTCAATGAATAGCATTGCCAGGGCGCTGAGACGATCTTGTGTCATCGTATTTCTTAGAAAAGTCTTAATACGCTTTAATGTTGAAATACATCTTTGTGCTTCTGAAGTGGACATCGGAATTGTTACCATGATTTTGAGGAGTTTCGTAGAACCTGTTCGAGTCCGTTGGGAATCCCCTTCAAACAACAGGCAGGGAAAACAAAACAATGCCATTTTTACGTCACATACTGTAAGAAAATTGTGCTTTTTGTACCAATCACTATTAAAAGTGCGACGATATGTATGAGCTTTACCTTTCACTTCCTTATTCAGAGTTAGGTTCGGCTGATGAGGACTCAAAGTTTTTATTTCGAGTATTCAGATTCTGTCAACTTATTAAAAGACACCGACTGCAATCTATGAACCGAATTTTTATTGATGACAGTAACGCACTACGCACCAGTACACTAAACACACTGAAACAATACTCATTCACTTCAACACTGCTTCACAACACACTTTATTCAAACGTGGAAAAGACACTCATTTAAATCGGTGTTCAGTATTATAAAATAACTCACTAAAGTAGGCAATGTTTTCTCTCTTCCTTATAAGGTATTTGAGGACTGTGATTGGTGAACAGAAATTATATTAATCTACTTCTTGCAGCACACAAAAGTACGATATATCTCACAAAATAAAAGAAACTCACAATATCACTCTTCAGATCTCGTATTTTGGCGCTTTTAGTATGCAATGGAATGTGTTGAAAAATACATGTTTTATAAAATGCCCCCTTTTCTCTTAATAAATCTTTAATGACGAAAGGAACAAATCAGTTCCGAAAATCCCTTCAATCTCTCGCACGACACACTAAAAAAAAGTTTGTTTATTGTTTAGGCAATGTTGCAAACTGCTTTATACTGTTCATTAGCTCTTCGTTTATTACTGATACTGGAACTCAAACAATTTTATGTAAATAGAGATGCAACATTATGTTATTTAAGCATTTAATATATTCGTCCATAAACGATTTATTGTGTATATTGCGATTTTGATATGTAATGATCGTTTATCCTTGCTTCTGCCAGAAGATTTGATTACATTTTAAACACGAGAACGGGTGGAAAAGTCAAGGAGAGTTAGCAACAGTGCTCAGCCCTGTTCTTCTGCTATCTTCGTTCACTCTAGGATTGTGCACGCCGAGGTCCCATATACACAATGTTATAAGTTAGGCCTAACGCCAGTTAAGAGCATATGGGGCAACGCGTTCACAAACGAAATGTGAACTGGAAACAAATTGGAGAGTAATAACAACTTGATAAACGAACTGTATACCTATGCCTCAGTGTAACAATTTAAAATGTAGTATGCTTTTAAATCTCTCGATGAGAAACATAATCTGAAACGAAAATAATAATAATAATAATTCTAAAATAGTTGGCAGTTCACGTGCTCCTGTGAACGTTAATACGCGACGTCACTGAACTCTATTAAATTTAAGAACTATAATATGCTGACAAACACCATTCCCATAACAATTTAGCAGGTAACAGCTGACTGATATACTTGGAAGTGAATATAAAATTTACCAGTTCTTGTGCTATCCAGGTCACTATGTAGTGTCCCTATATGCAGTGAGCACCATACATTGTTTGACCGATTACCGAAGGAAAATACAAAAATTGTTTTGGGATACTTCGAGACGCAAAACTGCGCAGGGAAGAAAGTTTTAGATCTACTATAGGAAAATCAAGTTACCAAAGAGCGGCAACAGTGGAATAAGATATAACGTTTGCGATTTCGAAAAAATGATAATGAAAAGGACGTACGTTGACCACAAAGGTATTCCCAATTACACATGGACATATCTGGATAGCAAAACACAACCAGATGGATCCACTTATTAATAGATAGATGAAGATATACTACAATAATGGACTTCAGGAAATATAGAGGAGCGGTAGGTACGGTCATCAGTTAGTGGTCAGTAAAGTGAGGGAAAAGTTCTGTACCGGGAACAGGCAAAGCAAAGTATCAAAACATTTTAAGTACGCAAAAAAACTATTAGTTAATCTGGACATAAAGGAAGATTACCAGTTCGAAATCTCAGATTCGGAGTCTTAAGCGAAATAATGGATTGATATGAATAAGATTTGGTGGAGGCAATCCGTTAAATACTGAAGAACGCAGCAAAAAAGCGTGTATGCCTGCAGAAACGCAAACCTTGGATGATGAGAAAGCAGAAACAAAAAAGGAACAAAAATAAGCAAGGCAACAATTGGTATGCATTAACACTTAGATAAATGAACCTTTACAGGAACGCGGGTTTAGAGACAAAAATTGAACATATCTGGTGCAGAAGATTCGGAAACAGAGCAAAATGGAAACAATATAAGAGCTCTCTATACATAGGTGTGATAAATTCGTTAAAAAAAGGTTACCAACCAATGCTAGCGATGATTGAACAAATGAACATGAAGGTTTGAAGTGGATCCAACTAAAATTATCGGCGTGTGAAAAGACTATTTTTACAAGCTTCTGAATGTGCACATCGGAGAACAAACAGGAATTTTACATATATAGCGAGATCGAAGTATCAATAAAGAAATTAATGTTCTTCCCGTTTTAATTAATTCAAATGGGATGTTGTCAATTGCTTGTGATTTCAATTTTTTTTAGTCAAGAAACTACATATGGAGTTTCTGAAGTTCTACATGTAGAAAGAAGGAGCTTCGAAAGGAATGGAAAACATCAGTAATATTTCCGGTTTATTAAAAAGAGTCGATAGATATGACTAGTAATTACCACGGAATCTACTTCCAACATGCTGCAAAGTGCTGAGTAATATCCTACTAACGCACCTAAGCGTATACTTACAGTAGATGAATTAATTGGAGACCATCAGTAGACCATGGTCGAACATAAGGAAATCCTCCCCTCGCTGTGGGAATTTTGCAGATTAAAGCACATGTCAAAATACGTATTTTCCATGGTTGTTTGCCCAATATTAACTTTAGACTTGTAGTGACGTCATCAACATGGTGTCCACACGAAAATACCGATTGGGATTTGATTGATATCTCTCAGAATTAAGATAGAAACTGTTCTTGCTTGAAATTGAAGATAATAAGGTAAAGTACTGGAAACTAAGCACCATGAGAAAAATTTTCGAAAGGCGAATTAAGGTAAAAACTTCATTTTTGTGTTAAGGAAATTAATTGTAAAATGAAAACAGAGAACTATATATAATATTTGAATTGGCCGCCTTTCATTATTAATGTTTAAATTGAAATATATAAATTCAATCCAGTATTATTGCATAGTAGACTAATCAATAAGGTACGTTTCAGGGGCCAATAAGTTGAAAATAGTTGAAAACTGGAAATTTTATTTTCATAAAAAGGTCCTCAACAAACGTGTTAGTTTCTCACCCTTCTGCCATTAGGATTTGGCAACCATCTTGGAAAAATAGTCCCTCAAATTAGCTTCTTTGAAATATCTCGCTTGGAAATCAGTTTAGAACAAACTTTTATTACAAAAATCTCTGCAAGAAAAAATGTTTTTGAGGATTCACCATTTAGGTAATAAAGTAGAGGTGCAAGTAATTTTGCAGTTTTACCCTACGCCATTTTGTATCATCAAATGTCAGCGAAACGTTTCTTATACGAATATTGTTTTTGTAGTGATTCTCTTTCAATAATGTTGAAAATATATTTCTTCTAGCTACATATAAACTAGTAGCAGGTTTATTAAGTCACCTCCGAGATATTACCAGACAAATGTTTTAATTGTGAAGGCATTCTCTCTCGATAGTATTAGCGTGAAGTGAATGAAAGAAAAACTGAATTAAACTTTCCATTTTACACTTTCTATTGTAAACTGAAAATATTGTTAATTGAGAAAGTTTACACAAAAGATTGAAGTGCCGGAGCTTTCCAAAGACAGCAGCAAGTCTTTGCCAGCTATGGGACATTTCGAACATTTAAGGTAACGAGTTTAATTCCCAACCTGCATGTCTCCTCCTTTTATCCATCTCACTGGATCAGTCTACACCCATTTAAACATAACTTTTAAGGACTTACAAGCGACAGAAATTTGATATCGTGAACTTACATCCCACCACCAAATTTGGTCCTAAACCCCTTGATTTTAAATCCTGGATGAGCTACTGTTAGATACCATTCTACCGGTTCATGTATAAAGAAATAGATATTGTGGAATGAAACGTAGTCTACTCAAAATCTAGTTTCCGATTCAGTGGTTCATACTCGAAACTACCGAAAGGAATGACAGTTTGCTTTTAGTGGATGATTTAAGAATAATGATAATGAACTAGCATCTGAAAGAATAACAATAAACTGAAATATAATCATATCGACGTATGTAGTATATTGAGATATCCGATGACGGTCGAGAAGGATCCACTCATGGCGGAGGAATGACCGACTCGATATTAACTAAGTGGAATTTCACTAGTTTAAGGGCAACAGAGACAACAGAAGAATACTACAATATTGCGTGTAGTTGCACAAGAGTCTCATATATCAAGGAATATCCAAGACTGCCAGTTCTTTCATGAGTGGTTTTCACTTTACCCATCATTTCCTGAAAATAATGATCTTACGTCAGTTAAATGCAGTAGTTTTATGAGGACAAAATATTTACGATGTTTACAGAATTATGTTGGGAGTGTCTTCACTGTTTAGCATTAGTAGTAAAGTTTGAACGGATCGAATGGAGCTAACCTCCTTAGAACAGGCACTTCTGGAGTGAAAATCAGATATGCATTGTACGTAGTAGGGATAGTATCGAAACGAGACGAGAATGACACCAGTCTCGTTATCGTCTCGAAATTTTGAAGACAGTCTTAGTCTTGGTCTCGTCTCGAACTGAAAATTCCGGTCTTGGTCTCGTCTCGAACTGAAAATTCCGGTCTTGGTCTCATCTCGACCTGAAAACTCCGGTATTGGTCTCATCTCGACCTGAAAACTCCGGTATTGGTCTTGATACCGGTCCCGTCTCGAGAGTCTCGGAAGACAATAAATTTTAAAAAGTTTCCGTCTTTTGACACATTTGAAATGTCCGATTTTAAATCAAGTATATTAATACGATAATATAATTTGGGGTTTAGATTAGAAATAATATTCTGAAATATATCGAGTAAAAAAATCTCGATTTTAAAGTAATAAAGAAGCTTTCCTTATCAAATATAGAATACCAATAAATCAGAATTATGAAAATATTTATATTATGAAAACGCATCCATGCTATACCACATCGTGTACGTAACATTAAAGTTTTGCTATTTCTAAATTATTTACATTGAATGAATAACTGTTACTTTAAAAATAAAAATAATACATTTTAGTTGAAATTTTCTACCAGGGAGATTTATAGAAATAAATGTACGTACAGTATGTGATATAAATTTTAGTTATTGTTAACTTTTGTACAGGAAAAAAATCACATGCAAAGATAATACCATTTACCGAAATCCACTCGAATTAATTTGTTTACAAGGCTGCTCTTGACTGATTAAAACAATCAATTAATATGTTCATAGGTTTGGAATACAGATTCACCATACATTAAAGCACAAAGAAAAGAGTGTAGTTTGTTCCTGATGGGCGCTAGTTTCAAATAACAGCGTATTGCAAATTTTATAAATTGGAATAAGCACATTGGTATTTCAAATAACCCGTGCTATCATATTGAAATTTTATTCCAACAATCGTAATTTGAGGATTCTTTATACACAGAGTTGTTTGGCAACAGCACGATTTCTTTAGGGCCATTCTAGATAGGTACATAAAGTCACACTACACGGGAAAGTGCCATAATTGTCTTCAATGGGTAGTTAAAAGTACCAAACCTACTGATGACTTCGTCAACTAGAAATCTCCTCAACAGTAACGACATTTAATGAATTTATTTCAACTCAGAGGGACAAGAGCCGGATTATCACACTGCTGGAGAATACACTGTTGGCCAAGGCTTCAATGTAATTGGAGTAGATGGGCAAAACAATATGATTTGGGTAACAGCACAACGACAGAAGATGATTGAGTAAGGAATGTTAGTGATATGCTTTCGTCATTTTCGCTTTGGTTGGTTAATCAAGACTGAAACTATAAATAATGTATAGAATATCGTGATAATGCCCAGCGTAGACTTGCTCAATGGCATATGGTTCTGTAGTATCGGGCTGATGAATTTGATAGAAGTATTAGGATGATCGATGGAAGTAGCGTCGAACATCGATATAGCATCTATTCTACGGTGATATATCCAGGTGCCTTATGGTTAAAGAAGCGACTTTAAGGTATGATATGAATCACATGTGAACATATGGATGTTAATTTGATATAACGTTCTTAGTTCGTGTACCTGTTGAAAGAAATTCATTCGGAAATGTCTTTAGTCAGCGTATCATCTGAATTTGAATTTTATTTAAGGCCTTTAGGAAACTGGAGCACCCCGAGGAAACGAACGGTGTTTGTCCACTACAAGCTCGCACGATATCGAACTGAAGACCCTACGCACCAGAAGTGAGCGCTCTACCACTGAGCTACCTTATCTAGTATTGCATCTAGCAAAGAAAATAATAAGAAGTGTCTCTTGCTATGCTCTGCATAGTATGCAAAAACACTTGTGCTGCCTCTGACGAGTGAGTCGGCGGACAGAAATAAGATCAGATGATACCACCGAGATATTCCATTGGCGGGAAATTATTAATTTTCATTTGCTAAAATGTCAATGAAATTTTCTACCATAATAGTCGTTATGTTTCATAAAAATATGTTTAATAAATTTAATATTGTTTGCCTTCTATATCGGTTTCTAATCTTTCCTATTCTTTAGAAATAGATTGCTCTTTATTTTATTTTCTCTTGATTTTATATCCATTTTCGTCTATACTAGGGTGAAAGACTTCCCAGGTTCTTACAAGTTCTTCTTCTTCGTTCAGCTACATAGATAAAGAATGACTGTAGGTTGGTTAGAAACATGGATGTTCTAATAGAGGATTTGCTTGTAGCCATCTCACGTGCAGAGAAAGAATGAAGCCAAAAACAACTGAGCATCGACCAAGGGGACGTTCCTGATTGCTTAGCAAACAACTAGAGAGTTTGTTGCCATCTTTGTTAGCCGAAAACAATGTTTTTCATTGGAGTAAGTAGGCTAACTGGGCGGGACTATGCTGTGACGTTTGGCTTCATGTTCTTGGCAAAATCGCATATCCTCTATTAGAATAATATCCTTGGTTAGAAACTGAAGGCATAAACTCTGGCTGCAACTGCAACTATCGCTACTATCGAGCACTGGTAGAGACATCTGCAGGTATACGTGCACGAGAACTTCTACCAATCACTTATTATTTCCTTTAACCTCTAGTCCTTGTTCTTTGATAGTATATAACATTTATTCTAGTTTGATATCATGTCCAAACGTTCTACGTTTTCCCAGACGCTTTTGCCGTTACCATTGGAAACTGGGGGTCTGCACTTCAGTTATGCCCCCAGCATCAAAATGTGACGCACTTTTTGAAAATCAAAGCTCTATAAAATACAGCTCAACTGCTAAGAAAAAATAATTCCCTGCAAGAATTTTTTTTCAGATCGGCGCGCAGGGCTGGGCAGCCATTTTGGCAACTTCCGGAGCACACTTGGAAACACTTCCGGTACGGCACAGAACTTTTGCCTAAAAAAAGTACTTTTGAGTAAACAGTACTTTTGCGTATGCCCACCGCTAACAGGGGGCTGCGCCCCCCCCCCCCCCCCCCCCCCC
>JAGDQP010001653.1:66739-114554 GCA_022664845.1 Lepisma saccharinum
CCCCCCCCCCCGCGGCTATCGCGGCCCAGCTCCCTTCGGACGCACCCTTCCCCCCTTGCACACCTCGCTATCGCTCGGTGTGCATCCTGCCCTGGTGGGTTTATATACATCCTAGCTTTTAGTGGCATCTTTTAAAATTGTAAATCACAACTTTTATTAAATTTATTTTTGTGTATTTACATATAAAACGAAGAAACTTTAATTTTCTTTAAAAAAAAAATGTAAAAATTCGACGCCATGGTTTGAACCTTGGACCCTTAGATTAGCTTTCCAAAGTCTTCACCACAAGACCAAACTGTAGCTGCCGGGTTGAGCGCTTCTCGCTGTTATTTATCGTTCAGGATAAGCGAGAGTGGGCTGTTCCTACAGGAAGTGTTTTCAAGTGTGCTCCGGAAGTTGCCAAAATGGCTGCCCAGCCCTGCGCGTCGAGCTGATAAAAAAATCTTGCTAATTCCCTAGGAAACATTATTCTCCAACTGCCATCAGTTGTGCTGATACTACTGCAACGATTTTCAAGTATGGTTAAAAGAGGAAAGTACAGGACTACAATAAGTTGCTGCTGAATCTTGAATAAGTCCAAAAGAGATTTTGCTTGCTCTCTCACTCTACGATGACAATGAGAGTTAAGATTCATTTGAGAAATCATTCAGCATGGTTTCTTTATTTCCACAGAAAGAGTTCTTGAATATCTATTGTTTATCAGATTGTGAACCTGCTCCTACAGAGCTGTTCTATGAATACCATATAAGTGTCGTAGAGGCTGCACAAAAGAACATTGAGCTGTAGATAAGCTGGATTAAAGTGCTCAGTGATCTGCAGACATTACAATCGACTGTCTTGCTCCAATTCTGACGTTGTTCTTAGAGAGGAAGAGTATGATCCTGTTGATACGTGACTATACTTTGGTCCAAAAAATATCCCCACTTGCATTTTTTTGAAAATGCATTTCATCCAGACAGGTCAACTCTCACGCAAAATGCGTGAGTCACACGCATTCAAGCATCAACTCATGCATTTTGAGAAAAAGTGCAAAATTTAAAACTCGCGCTGTAAAGTGAGGTAAAAACAACAACAACAAAAAATAATTTCTAGAGTGGCAACATTCAAAAACACAATGGTGGGTGTATGGTATGGAGAAGAATTGCTGAACTGATTAGATCGTAAACTATTTTAATACCGGTAACTTTAAAAATAGTTAGTGCGTTTAGTTTAATTTTTCAAGTACTACTCTGAAAACTGAAATTTGTTGTTACCATAAGTTGTGTGATTTTTTTTACAGTAGCTACTTTTGTGATAATTAACGTCTGTGTTGTAACTCTTTGGTATGTTTTTAGATTCTCACGCAATCTCCCGCATTTCCCCCTTCCAGGTTGGTAAACCTCACGCATTGTCACTTCTCTGTTCTTCACATATTTCGAGATAAATCTGCTTTAAAGTTACACAGCTGCTAGTGTTAATTATTTTTAAGCAAGTAAGTTAACTAATTAATGTAGATTAGAATTCCTATTACAGACATCGTTTCACGTACATAATTCTACAATGAATTGGCCTAACACATGCACAAAATGTGTTTCAGATAGTTTTTGTTTCTTTTTATTTGCGCTGAAAAATTTGATTTCAACGTAGAACAAAGTGTGTACAATAGAAATGAGTAAAGAATAGCACTTTCATTTGTTTCTAGCTTGTTTCATTATCCGCCATAGAGGTTCTGTTTACGTACGTGCGCCTGACATTTCGACATTTGCGGTCATATGATTTGATTGTTGCTTCTCTAATGAGTTCCAGACAGCTGTTGTTTCTTTTCTCTATTGTTTCGCAACAATAGGAAGCGTATTACCAGACTCTTCCCTTGTGTTTCTATGTTATCGAGAAGAGAAAAGTTATAACTCCAAGGAATCAGGGCAAGATTTTGGCACTGGTTGCAGAAGGAATATCCAATAGTGAAATTGCTAGACGGCTTCGGATTGATAATAAACAGTTGCAAATGGTTTTAACATATACATAATCTCGGATGTCAAGTTTAAGGTATTAATGCAGTCGCAGGAAAGAAAACCTGGCCCATGTTGTGTAGTACAATGAAAATATACGAAAGGAAACTGAATTTAAGGCATATTGCTTCTATGATGGAACAAGAATTGGGTCTTGGGACATAAAATTTCACATCAAACAGTGCGCCTTTCTGAAAAGAACAGTCTGAAAAGAGACTTAATGAAGCCACGTTTGTAATAATAATAAAGCACATTCACCACAGATAAGGGTTCGTTGGCATACGTATGAACATTGGACAATTGAGGATTGGAAGGGTGCGATTTTCTCAGATCAAAGGAAATTTACTGTATTTGGTAATGGTGGTGGTTTGAAACTGTGGATGAGGTTATGGGAGGAGTTAAAGAAGTATTGTATTGTGGAAGCCAGTGGCTGCTGGTGGTTGTCCCCGCTGGGCGTTGCACTCAGGCCCGCGCCAGCCACAAAAAGTAGGGGACCACGAAAAATTATTGAAGTGTTTGGGCTTACGAAACGTACATAAAATTAAATATTTGTATTGGGGCAAGGAAAATTTACAGGGGCTCAGCCCCTCCCTGGCTGCGAGCCTGGACTTCCATGTGAGAGAAGATTGTGTGTCTAATCAGTCACAATCAATCAACGTAGAGTTTATATGTAACTTATACACAAAGGAAGAGGCGACCAGATTTTCAAATAAAGGGACGTTAAGTCCATTAGTTACGATTTTGAGAAAACTTAGAAAAATGTCGTAGGCCTAGCTATAATACTGAGAATAGAATTTGATAGTTTGTCCCAATTTTTCGTGGCTAGAAATTTGTGTGACTGTTATTGGTATTTTTAATAAAAGTTTAAGAAACTTTGAAGATTCACTAAACGTTTTCTCTAAGCCATTTTGAACTATAAAGTCGAAAGTTGTTGAACAATTGATCGAAATTCTTCTGCCGAGTGGATTGAAGACAGTTTGCGAAGACAGAGCTTTTCTTTGTCAAGAAATGTGTAAATTGAATATAGTTTCTCCACAGTTTGTTTTCGCAAAATTCCAAAAGTAACTCGGAAATTTTTCTGGAGTAAACAGCGTAGCTACCATAACGTGCCATGTGACTGAAAAGCGGGATTTTGCTTCGCAAGTAATCACATCGCATACTTCCTTTGCTTCCCTTACCCATTCCATTCTTTCACTCTTTCTCCTTTATGATACCGTGTTTGTATTGTCTGTTGTTTCACTCGAATCATCAAACTGTTCTGTTATGCGTCTAATAAAGTGAAAAATAGCCTTTTGTGCAAAGGAAGGTTCAGTTCCTCGATTTTGAAATTGATTAAAAAAAATTTCCACAAGGAGCATTATTTTACTAAAAAGAAAAAAGAAAGGAACCCAGAAATTAAAATGGCTGCTAATAAGTGTTTTCTTGAGTACTTCAGCGCGATGGATTGTGTTTGAAATTTCTCTTTCTCCATCTTCACTATCTTACTCTCATGCATTGAATACTATCCTTTTTATGTTCAATAATATGGTTTGTCCACTTCCAGACTAAACCAATATGGACCAAATGTTCAGTTTTAACTCAACTTTTTACGCTCGATATCGCTGTGTGGCCCGTTTTTTTATTTATGCCTTAATTCTTGCAAAAAGAAAGTAAATATTATTTGCAGTATTTTCTATTACATGCAGAGTACAGTATACTATTATACGAATAACTCAGGAATTAAAACTTAAATAAAAACCGAGTCGCACGGAGATAAAAAGCGTATAAAATTGAGTTAGAACTGAAAATTTGGTCCACATTGGATTAGGCTGGAAGTGGGAATACGAGTTTAAATATTTGCTCTGGCGTCTATCTTTCGACACTAAGCAGTCACTCCAGTATCGTTACGTAGAGCACGAGTGTGGTGTCACGTGTGAGTCAGCATTCTGTGGTAACATTCAAAGGCAGGAACACATTACGCTCACACACATATATACACGCTCTCTCTCACACACAGAGAGAGAAACTGCAAGTAAATGAAGGTCAGTAGCAGACACCTTCAGCCTGAGCGGTGATGCGCACCACGAGTGGATGGAATGGAAAGCTAAGGAGGGGAGAAAAATAGTAAAGAAAACTGGTAGTGACTTTAAGATTGCAACAACTTTCTGCCAATGGTATTAACATAGGAGATGCTATTGCAACATCTGGCGAAGGGAGAGCCAATGTAGCGGGCTGGGCGTTCAGAGACTTACGGGAAAATTGCATACTCAAGATTAAACTGTGAACTATTTTTTTCTCTTCCTAAAAGGAAACTATGACTTTTTTGAACACCGAGGGATAGAAAGAATATTATTACATATTCTATATTTTAGAGTGATTGAAATAAGCATTAAATAATTTAAGAATGAGCTAGGTGTTGTGCATCGGTATACTGTTCCCTTGTTAAAATTTTAATTAAGTTATTTGTCATTCTAATTTTCATTCGATAAAACCTGTTGGTGAGGATATTTTTTGAGGGTGGAGGGGGAAGACGAAAGTGTAAAATAACTTCTTTGTAGCATTCGTAGTATTGAACCATAGAAAATGATTGATCTACACAAATAAAATAGCGCTCCAGAGAAAGTCTTTTACATTCTCATTTGCTTTCTATGAAGTGTTACAAGGTCACGTCGGTTCGATCCCTGCTTATGCCTTGTGGGCTTTGTGGTGAACAAACATCGTGTGCGTGGGGTTTCTCGGGGTTCTCGCGTTTCCTCCCACTATCTTTATTCCATCAATTCATTCATCCGGCCTGAGCCAAAGTTGCCTAAAAGCCTTATACAAATTTAATTTTAAAAAAATTCTTAACAAGGTTATTATTTAACTACTGGTAAATATACTAGATGACATTACTTGAATATACATTTTTTCAACCCTACTTGATAATAGGTGCTTCACAAGAAAATAAGTTGTCTAACATTAAGTTGTCAGACAGAAAATATCATTGAGATTTTACGTTACGGTATGATGGTGGGAAAAATTGCGAAATTGTTCTCCCCTCTAGCGCCTAAATGGTGCATCCTAGAAGAAAAATGGAGAGAACCTTTCTTGCAAAAAGCTGTGTAGGTTGATTTTGTAACAACACAGTTTGCTCTTAAATGTTTTTTCAAGCGAGATATTAACAGAAATTAATTTCGGATGCTATTTTTTCCAAAATGGTGGCCAAGTTGTTGTTGGAAGAAGGTTGCAAATCGTTGTTGAGAACACTTTTATGAAGAAAATAAAATTCCAGCCTTCCATAATTTTTACGGCATTGATCCCTGAATTATCCGTTATTGGCTACTATGATTTTTTTTTAAATTTAAACATTGATAATAAAAGGCAACCAATTCAAATATTAGATATAGATATCTGGTATAATTTTACAATTCCTTTATTTTAAGGCAAGGATGAAGTTTTTACCCTGATCCGCTGAAGAGTTGTGCCTATCGAAATTTTTTTTATCATGATGCTTAGTTTTGAGTACTTAGAGATCCCAAAGCCCAACACCCTGTATCTCACAAAATCGACCAGCTCGCTCACATTTTAAGTTAAAACAATGACATTGGTGTGGTTAGAAACATTAGTAAATCTCTATCGCGTTTATTTCAGGGTATTGTTCTGCATCTGTGAGGGTTTCATAGTTACTTGCCATCGAAAGAATATAATGAAAGGAGCAAAACTACTTTTTTAGAACAGCAATATGTAAACACCATATCAACTTGAATTACTGAGACCGATCATTATCCTCAATATGACTCAAGAATGGAATTGGTGTCTTAATTGTGAGAGAAGATAATATCGTTTAAGTAAAAGTCAGTATTTCCCCGTGGACACCATATTGATGAAGTCACAAGTTAAGGCTAAGTTAATTTTAGGCAAACAACCGGAAAGATATTTATTTTGGCGTGTACCTTAATACTACAAAACTCCCACGGGGAGGAGGAAGGGTTTCCAGGTAAAGCTAGCCCTTGCTCTACAATGTGGACTGAGATAAAATGGATTTACTTTGGACCAGATGTTTGCCTTGAGACAAATAGAGAAATGGGAATACAATGGGACGATTCACCAGTTGTTGATACATTTCAAGAAAGCATGTGATTCTATCAAAAGGGAAAAACTATACAATATAGTAAGGGAGATCTTCCTATAAGATAGTAAGGGAGATCATCAGGAAGATGATATAATCGCCAAAATAAAGGAATTGAAATGGCAGTGGGTGGACAAAAACAATCCTTGAGTGCAAACCAACAGACAAGAAGCGACCTAGAAAACGTCCTAATATGAGGTTGTGTGACGAAATTAAGAAGCACTTCGGGATAACTTGGAAACTAACTAACTACCCAAGGTTGTGGAGATTTGGAGAGACCTTCATCCAGCAGAGGATCGATAATGGTTGTTGTTGTTGTTGATGATGATGATGATGATTAGAAACTAACAAGCGTGGGATTTTTTCATTTAATACACTCAGAAAGTATTAAAACATATTTTCCTCTGGTATATAAAATTCTTGGATATAATAAGACTATGAAAATGTCCTGGTTTTCTTTGTTTTATTTAACTAATTCTGTGGCTTATGGAACTCGCAAGTTCATCGCCGCAGTAACAAACGTTCGCAATTGGATTCTATCCTTGGCAACATCAAGCCAGTTTTCATCACGAACACCTACTTCTCGAAGATCCCTTCTAATATTGTCCTCCCAACGACGTCTCGGTCTTCACAGTGGTCTCCTTCCATCCGGCTTTCCAAACAGGATAGAATATAATTTTCACTTTTTCCCCATCCGAGCTACATGGCCTGATCACCTTAGTCGTCGCGATTTTATTATTCTTACATCAGTCGTGAATCGTACAGTCCGTGGAGTTTTTCATTATGCAGTCTCCTCCATTCTCCAGTCATCTCATCCCGTTTCGGGCCGTATATCTTTCTCAAAACCTTATTTTCAAATACACGTAATTTATGTTCATCTGCTAGGGTCGTACTAAAACTTTCGCAACAGTAAAGTATGATCGGCAGAATAACCGTTCTGTATATTTTCAATTTCAATTTCCTTGATATTAATCGCGATGATAGAAGTGTTTGCACTGAATAGAAACATGCCTTGTCCGATACTAAGCGACTTTTTATTTCTTCCATGACCTTATTTTTGCTTGTTACGTATGCTCCCAAGCATTTAAACTTGTTTACTTTCTCTATGACCCCATCCATAATTCTTGTTTTTATTTCCTTCATTCCCTGTGCTTCGGCTTGTTATCATGTATTTTGTTTTATCTATGTTTACCTCTAGACCGATCTCATCGCACGCTTTTACTAAGACATCGGCGTTACTTTGTAGTGGATCTATATCGTCCCCTATTAAATCCACATCATCCACGTATACAAACAGTTGATTCAAACCATTCAATGATAGTCCCTTTTTGTCCCCTTTAATTTTTAAAATCGCATGTTCTAACGCAAAGTTAAACAGTAGTGGGGACAAGGCATCGCCTTGTTTCAATCCGTTGCGAATCTTGAAACTATCTGACATATTATTACCTATCCGTACTCTGCTTATGGGGTCGCTGAGACACATTTTCACTAGTTCAACAAGTTTTTTCGGAATTCAAAATCGTATCAGGATACTGTATAACTTTTCCCTTTTGATAGAATCATATGCTTTCTTAAAATCAATGAATAGCTGGTGAACAGTCCCATTGTATTCCCATTTCTTCTCCAAAATTTGTCTCAGGGCGAAAATCTGGTCCAACGTGGATCTATTTCTTCTAAATCCACATTGGTGATCTCCAATTATTTCATCTACGTACACAATTAGGCGTGTTAGCACAATATTACATAATACTTTGTAACAGGTTGGAAGTAATGAGGTTCCAAGGTAATTATTACAGTCCGGTTTATCACCTTTTCTTGTATATCGGAACTATTATTGAGGTTTTCCATTCCTTTGGGAGCTCCTCTTTTCTCCATATTAATAATTTATGTAGTTCCTTGATTAGTGCCATTCCTACCGTTTTAATTAATTCGGCTGGAATATTGTCTATTCCTGGTGATTTGAAATTTTTCAATTTCTTTACCGACATTTCGACCTCGATCTCGCTAGGTTCCGTTATCCACGGTTCTGTGGTATGGATTTCCAATTCCTTTGTTTGTTCCCCGTTGTGGACATTAAGAAGTTTGTCGAAATAACTTTTCCAGACATCGACATTTTTAGTCGGATCCGCCTGAAGATCTCCACGTTCATTTCTAATCATTCCTAACTTCAGCTGGTAACCTTCTCGTAACTAGTTTACCCCTTTGTATAGTTCTCGCATGTTATTTGTTTTTCTCTATCCCCTGAATCTTCTGCGTCAGATATTCTCGCTTTTTGTTTCTGAACCCGCGTGTGGCGTTTCGTTTCGCGTTACTGTAGTGGTTGATATTTGCTTCGCTTTTATTACTTAGCCTTCGTGGCCTTGCTTGTTTTCATTCCTCATGAAGCTTAAGGCATTTTTCATCAAACCAAGGTTTGTTTTTCTGTTGTTTCTTCTCGCCTACACGTTCCTTTGCTGCGCTCTTAATTCTTTCACGAATTGCCTCCCGCAACTTACATCAATTTCATTATTAATATCATCATTATTATTACTCGAGTCGGCTAAGATTTCGAACCTACAGGTATTTGAGAGTTCGAGTTGGTAATCTTCTTTTATGCTCGGATTATTTAACCGTTTCACTTCTAATTTCAGTTGTTTTGATCCCTTGCTTTCTCTGTTCGCAATGCATAACTTTTCCCTTACTTTTGTGATCACTAATTGATGGCCAGTGTCACCTTCCGTTCTTCTGTACTACCTAACGTACATTATGTTGATGTGTCTTCGTCTGTCTACTATCGATCTGGTTGAGAGTTTTGCCGTCCGGAGATACCCATGTGTATTTGTGTTCAAAGTACGTGCTCTTTACCAGTAGGTTTTTCGAAATCGCGCAACCCAACTTTTTCCATTGTTGTTGGTGATTTCGTGAAAACTGTATTTGCCTACAGTAAGTATATATTTTTCTTCCCTCCCTACCTTTGCGTTGAAATCACCCAACACAATTTTTTAATTGTACTTCGGTAATCGGCCAAACAGCCTTTCTAGCTCATCGTAGAATATATCTTTGTCGTTATCATTGGCCACCTCGGTCGGAGCCTAGACATTTATTAAAACCGTGTTGCTCCATCGAGTACGTATCGTAATGTACGATAGTCTTTAGTTTAGGAGCTCTATATTCTGAACCGACTGAAGGATACTGTTCTTAATTAGGAATCCTGTTCCGAAATCGAGAGACTGTGTTCCTCCGTAGTAGAAAGTGTACTTGCCTTGTCGGATGCTATCTTGACTCTCCCACCGAACTTCTTGTATCGCTAATATGTCTAGCTCGTACTTCTCGGTCTCCCGTACCGCCACCTGAAAAGCGCCCGTTTGGTATAACGTTCGTTGGTTCCACGTTCCTATTCTTAGGTCTTTCTTAATCCTGTTCTTAGAGCCACCTGAGCAGTCCCCACCCGGAGATCCGAGTGAAGGACTAGTTTACCTTCGGAATATTTTACCCCAGGAGAATCCATGAACCATCTGTTACTATTTCTTGACATGTTTTAGCGGTGTAAAGTTGTCAGCTCTACGACCTCGCAGTAAAGGCAAACATTCAAGATGTCGTCCTCTGTCCATCTCTGAGCCTTGCCGATGTCATTCATCTTCAGCCAGAAAGTGGTAATGGTGATGTTGCTTCCCCTCACCATGATATTTTCGTTCAGGGTTATGTTCCCCATAGCCTTTGTATATCTCTCTGCTAACAGCAAGGCAGCAGTACTTGTTTTGGTCCGCCCCGGAATATTTCCGGTACCCACCATATCTGGTCGGCATTCCTCTATCCTCCACCTGGGGGGGGGGGGGCGCCTGGTGGGAGACCAGTAACATCAACCCAACTTTGATTTATTTAGCATAAGGTACATAAAATGTTTTAGAAATGAAATACACAAAATTATTATTTTTGTTGTATCGAACATTATACTTAACCATAAGGTATATTAAGATACCTAAACATGGCTAAACTTACCTGCAGTTGTTCGCGTTGAAGCTAACTTACTTCTTTCTCGAATTAATCATTCTATTAAATCAATTGTATGTCGTTGAAATGGCCGTCGATGAATTTAGTAGATGATCTGTACAGTAGATGGAATTGCTGTCGATGAAATTCCTTCCGATGAAATTGCTGTCGAGGAATTTACTGTCGATGAACAGTGCTGTAGATGAAATTTTCCCTCGATGATTTTGTACCGACGAAATGCAGTCCATGAATTGACGTGATGCCCTCCCTAGCATCCTCACTAGCACGATACGTTGAAAATGCGTGGATTAAACATTAGTACGGAAATGTAATTTTAACGTTGTAAGTGTATCTAAATGTCCGCCTGTTGAACGGTTTATTCGACGTTGACTAATGGTTGAGAAGAAACGAGTTGAAATCAAGAACCAGACGATGAAGAAACGGGTTCAGTTGGCCAAAACAGAGCATGATTTTGCTGCCTATTGGTATACACATTAAGCTGCATTTTGTCCGTTGTTTTCTTCATGATCTATTAACTATCCAACAGTAAATTTTCCGATCACCTGCTGTGGGGTTCGAAGCTGGAACGTTCTGCACTCGTCGTTGGTAGCTCGATACGCTATCACCCATCCACGAAGCCACCTTGAGAGTCACTACTCTTTTACTATTTCCTTTTTGTTACGAAGACGTAAAAGGCAGTTTTGATCAAAGTCGCCACAAATCCAGACGGGTCGTTTCACCATCATGTACGAATAAGGATAAAAAATACTTTTTTTGTTATGTGCATTTTTCCTTCTTTAACACTTTGACCATTGCTGCACTATTAAATTCGTACTTCTCAATAACTGTAATATGTCGCCTTAGAAAAGAAACATATAAAGCGAAATTTATGTCATAGTTGAAAAACAAAAGTTGAAAACACTTCACATTAACGAAATTAAAAGTTCGTTGAAATATAGTTTAAAATTCAATCTGTTTTCAACATGCAAAAGAGGACACAAAATGATAGTTAATGGCAATTACGAATTTTATTCCATTAAATTAGAAAGAACCCCATGAAACGAAATCTATGCCATAGTTGAAAATAACAGCTGAATCCACGTTGAATTAACAGCTTATAAACAATAACGAGTCTTTGTTGAAATATCATTTAAAATTAAACGTACTTTTTTCAACTGATAACGCTTAATCAACGAAATAAACAAACGTTTAAAATATATTTGTGTGCTACTAGGGATATCATAAGGTTGTAGGTTCAAATCCAGCTCAAGACAAGTGGGAAAACTTTCAGCTATAAATAAAGATGTGAAAATGAGACTAGTACTGTAATAAAATTAATACAGGATATAATTTTTCTAAAACTACTTTAAAACTACACGTAATTCCGCTTGTTAAAACAGTACATTTCTCTCAGCGAAAGATGGTGCTTTCATACAGCGATCAATGTCGATATTAATCGGCATCAACGTCAACAATATGCGATATTGCATAACAACATCGATCGAAATTGGAAATCATGTTTTATTGATATCAGCCGATACTCACGTGCTATTCGGCTGGCCATGTTTGTTCTGTTGGGATCGTCAATCATTTCATCTCCTTCTATAAAAATAGCCTAATTCGCACACTGACACTAAGGGTAAGGGCTGATTTTCATGAAAGCTTGCGTTGCTTGCAATTTGGGTGAGTAGCCAATTGAAACACATGTTTTATTGCCGAATAATATTGCGTGTTCTAAGTGTAACACGTGTTTCAATTGATTATTCACCCAAATCGCAAGCAACACAAGCTTCCAAAGAAATCAGCCCTAAGGGAGACGTTATCCCTGGTTTCGCTCAATCATGTCCGAGGCCAGAGACGTTTCCTTTCCCTCCCTTTCTCCCACGCGCTGTTCCAAGTAAGTTATCGAAAAGACGAAGTGTGGTTTTAAAAATTCCAAAAAATCTATTCCAATGGGCACATTCACGAGACTAAAGTAGCACTAAGCGCTTGAATCGTATTTGCTTGCCTATAGGTAGCAGCCAATACGATTAAAATGCTCTCTCAGCGCTTAGTGCTACTTTAGCCCCGTGAATGTTCCCAATGTTTTGTCATCATCATGTTTCAATGAGCGCATTCAACGGACTAAGGTAGCACCAAGAGCATTTTAATCGTATTGGTTGCTACCTATTGGCAAACCAATAAGATTCAAGTGCTCTGTCAGCGCTTAGTCCGTTGAATGCGCCCAGTGTAATCAAGGGCAACAAAATGCACAATTCCTTTCTCATCTCATAAATCAATTGATTGAATTAAATCCTTGACCATACCATTGAATTGTTAAAGAAGGAAAACAAAAAACAAAAATTAACTGTGGTAAATGAATGTCAGCTTACGTATTTATGACGAGTTTTTTTTTTCGCGAAAGAGTTACATAATTTCTTTGTTACGTTTGTGAAAAAATCGCCTCAATGTTGATCGAATCAACAACAGTGCTTATTTACACGTAGTAGTTAGTATATTACGTTTCTAAAGTAGGAAACTAATGTTTAAGGAACTAAACGTTCTGCAAACATTGGTTATTTACTGATTACATGAACGTTTACAGTTTTCCACTTTACTGTGGTGTCAATATGACTGTTACTCTCCCGAAACATGTTCGCTGTGTTTCTTTATCGCCTCCGGAAAGAAGAAGGATAATACTATAGCAAGTGCTGCTATTCATAAATTATGTGATTTTCTACCGAAAGTTGTTCTCAAAGCTGTAGGATGGCAAAATATAATACCTATGGAGTGGTAACGATCCTATACTGGAGTGATCGGCCAAACACGTACCACGAAATTTTATTTTGGGGTGTGTTTAAAAATCAAAAGTCATTTCACCACCCACATAGGAAAATCATCTTGAATCAAGCTTGTTTTGGCCTTGAAACGTCAGGTCAACAAGCTTACGGTGACGAGCAAAAAGGTAGAGTCAAGCTTGAATTTAGCTTGATTTCTCAAAGGTGATTAGGTAAGGGATAATCAAGCTTGAAATTAGGTTGTTTCAAGCATATTTCATCTAGCAAAAATCAAGGCTTCAAATATATTTGTAGTATTATGTCCAGCCTAACAATACAGAATCAAGGGAATTTCAACCTTGAATCAAGAAACAGTGCTATGTGCGCAATATGAGTCCAGCCATGTAACTGAAATGCCTCTGAACTGATATTCCTTAAGAAATATGATTTTATTTCTGCAGGTTCTTTTAGGAAGAAGCCCCCCGGAGGATATTGGAATATTTGCACGCCTCGAAAAGGAAACTAATAGAATATTCAAACTGTGTTTTAGTACAGTAATTTTGTGCTCCATATTCTGGTTTGAACCTTCAAATACTTTGTTTAGTTGCCTTGGAACATCACAGGAAAACTATTTTTAAATTCAGCTTTCAGACTAATTCACTGTGCAACACAGATTTTCTTTCTTGAGAGCTAGTGGCTGTTCCTAAAAGTTTCTCGTCTGCTGCATTGGAAAATATATTTTGCTTTTCTGTACCAACCTTCAATTTTCAAAAAAAAAAAAGGCACTGATTAGAAAAAGGGGCAATTTCAGACATATTGGGGACTTCCTTACGTGGAGTTTGCACCACTGGAGTGTAGAGATGAAGTTCTGTGGTGTTAAAGGAGATGTTACAACTCGCCGATGTGTTATTCCATGCCGGAAATGAAGCAGAAGTGACTTTTTAAAAGTGAATAATAAAATATACGCTTTTTGTACACTTCGCACTCAATATTAGCGTAAGAATATCCAGTTTCTATCAGTTGAAATGGGAAACTATTTTTTTGTGTATGGCCTTTCAGTATGAGCTTGATTCTCCTAGCGAATTGTCAAGATAGGTTTCTTTATGATCTTATTGACAGTTTTCTTGTAAGGTTGATAGAGACAAAACGTAGGCCCCGCAGTTGTGCTGTAAGTCATGTGCTGAGAATCTTGGAGATTGGTTGAGGGGCACACTTACCTCAATGCCATTCGCTCTATACACGATTTTGCGTTAACTATATGTCCATACAAGTCACTGCTATATATATGTAACATTATTAATGCACTTCTACCACCTGTATGTCACATTATGGGTTTGCATATTTCTCAAAATCGAATCCTGATAGAAAGAAACGGATTTCACTGCAGTGATCAGCCACACGGATACTATGATACTTGCATCAAAATTTCTCAGGAAAGAACTAAAAATTGAAAATTTGTTGCACAGTGAATTATTTGTAAGTTCTTGGTTAAAAGAAGACATGTTATATAGAAGATTTATGTGCTGCTTGATTTCAGGTACTAAAACAAATATTCAGCCATTACAGATGAGATACCCAACGTTTAAACTAATGGATCTTCTAATCTAGTAACAATGAAAAAAATCTTGTGACATATTTTAAAGTAAATGCACCAGTAATGGACATTTTGAGGACACGTTTCACCGTTATAATTTTGTAACTCAACAGTTCAAATATATTGATCAAATGAGAATGTTATACCATAGAGAAAAGAATTAATTCTTTTCTCTCTGGTTATACGTTGTCCGCGATTTCTTGTAGTGATTTCTACCCACTACTTTCCTTAACATATATTATTTGAGAGTAAATTACTTTTTTGTTTTTGTACCAGTGATGGACACGGAAAAACCTGGACGTTCCAATAATGGACACCTAGTATTGGACATACTGTTTAACTCAAAATAATTTAAATAATCATTGATGAAATTTCGAATACGAATGATAAACTAGATTATATGTTTAATGTTGTTCTTCGATTATCTAATTGTTTCATGGAATTGCACTGAGTTATCATTCTGGAGGTCCTGGGTTCAAAAACAGCGGTTGACCATCCTTACTGACTTTTTAACAGGTTTTTCTTTTTCAATCAAAGCACGCAAATACCATGATGGCACTTGCCCGACTCCTTCCCTCTTCTTTCCCCTCTCCTATTTCGGCCTCAGCCATACGTTCTTGTGGCCATAAAAATGCAAATTCTAAGTTGTAATGGTTCGTTCTCTCATTCATGCTTAAAAAGTTCCAATACTGAAACAAACACCATTTCATCAACGCATCTCTCAACTGAGTCCAGAAACTCTTAACCTCGCAATTAATATCCAGAAAATTGAAATTGAAAATATACAGAACGGTTATTCTGTCCGTAATACTTTACGGTTGCCAAAAAAATGGAGTACGACCCTAGCTGATGAATAGTGTTTGAAAATAAGGTTTTGAGAGACCGACCGGGCCGTAACGTGAAGATATAACGGGAGAATGGAGGAGACTGCATATTGAAGAACTCCAGGGACAGTACGAGTCATCCGATGTTGCAAGAATAATGAAATAATGACGACTAAGGTACGCAGTGCAGGCCATGTAGCTCGGATGGGGGGAAAACGAAGATTATATTCATCGCAATTGGAAGTCAGGGAGGATAGAGACCGTTGGAAAGACTTAAGATGACGTTGGGAGGATAATATTGGAAGGGAACTTCGAGAAATGGGTATTTGTGATGAAAACTGGCTTGATTTTGCCCAGAATAGAATACTATGGCGAACGTTTGTTACTGTGGTGATGAACTTGCGAGTTCCGTAAACCATAGAGGAAGGAAGGAACAAGAAATTTCCAATAAACAGACGTAGTTTCATTCGAAAAAGAAATGTAAATTTTATTCCAGCTTTGTAACACTGTCAATTCCCGACATCTCATTTTGATTTCTAATGTCTATCTTATTAACACAATTAAACTCTACAAAACATATATATATATATATATATATATATATATATATATATTTATTTATAATAGCCATTTATGATTTAACGAGAAACGTTCTTACCATTATAAGAAGTACGTCGATTTGGGGCACCTGTTTCGATGTAAGTAATCAACTAAAGTTTCCTTTCTATAAATTGGAATCACCCTGCACATTAAATATAACGTTGAGCTCTAATATTGTTCCTTGTGGAATTCCATATCTGATAGAAATACTTATATTTGCTATTTACGCAACCTGCTGTCTTTCTTCAACTTCATAAAAACATAGATAACTAAATCTTTTTGCCCATCCTGTGCCGTGAAATAATAGTTTATGCAATGAAAAGATTTAATTAATTTCAAGAAAGCAAAAAGAAACGTAGTCCTTGACAAATAATTTGAACGCCCCGTGACTGTGAGTAATACTACCTTCCTTACGCAAGCTCCTTGAACGGGAATCTGCCTTTAGTGTAAAGGGTCATTGGATAATGGCTCGCTAGCACTCTCTCCTTATTTCAACAACTGTAAAACGAAACAAAGAGATTCTTTAAAGATAATACAATCACCGAGAATTGTCCCAGAAGCTATTTGACAGTTACCAGTGTCTGTGGTGTTTGATTTTTATGTGTTTCTTCTTTTACTATATGACTTCTGTTGCGTTTGCGATGCATTTAGTATCACTATTTCTAGTCGTTTGCAGAATTGCCTTTGCAACTTCTGGTTCGCGAGCGGATCTGGATAATAATGTACTGAACGACACTGCCAGAGAGAACTACAACGAGGTAAAGTCTTGTTAAATATTCCTTCTGGTTCACTTTACTTCATGTATGAACTCCGTAATTTTCTAACGTAAGTCTTTTTTTTTTTTTATTATTATTATTATGGAAGTCGTTTCGACCTTGAAGAATTTCAAGACTTAAATGTTTTGACTCGCCATACTTTGTCCGTAGGGAAAATAATGAGGTACGCAGCAGCGCTACTCTTTATTCAAGATACTATCCCGGCATTGGCTTATGGCGCTATTACACTATCGATCTTGCTCGACGAGGAAGCTGATTAGCAAGCTCGACACTGTAATAGTGCCTTGGGCGGGACTGAGGAAAACTAACGCAAACCTCGGTATGGATGGTTGGTACGACCAGAGCTGATCTGTGTGATAGAGACCTTCATCAATAAATTTGAAGGGGATGGTATTTGCAGGGGACATCACCCCATGAGGAAAGCTCGACGGGCCGTCAGTGGCCCACCAACCATGAAGGCGGGCCACCGGAGGCCCGTCGAGTTTTCCTCATGGGGCACCTTCCTGTTGTTTTCAATGTAGGCTACTTTCTCTCATGTCTATCCGTTCAATTTGTTCAGGAACCTTTTCGGCTTATACAGCTGCCTCCGAGGACTTCTCAGACACCAGTTAAAATAAATAGAACATGGTGTAATCCCACTCAGAGAGATCAAAATTACGGTTAGGCGTAGTTGTATCATTGACATCCGCTTATTGTTATACCTATAGCAATTCATATGGTGACATCGCCAGACTCTGTCAGACTATGTGCTCCCTGAATAACTTTACACACAGTATTCGTGTGCCATTCTACGGATTCTACCCAATTCTACACTTGTATCAGTGTCGGTCTCTGGTAACTATGAGTATAGCGACGTGCGGCTATCCAGTGTTGTCAAGTGGAGGGAAATTTGCCGAAAATCTGGTCCAAAAAAGGTGAAAGGGGGAAAAAAATTAAATCGGTACATTTTGTTGCATCTTTATGGCACATTTTAAAAAAATTCTATTAATTTTTACAGAAAACTTAGAATCCGGGATTTTTTTTTTTTTTTACAGAAAACGGAAATTTTTTCAGTATTTGGAGGGAAGTATTAACACGGGAACCTGACAACACTGCGACTATCAATGTCATTTGACTGCCTATCACCGTAGCGCACAGCATTGAGTATAAACTAGCGCCAGATATTCAAAAGTGGCCAACCTCAAACAATGCTATTAATAATTTTGGCCGCCAATATTTAACTTCAACCACTGGCCAATCGAACCTAATCATTGATAGATAAACTCAGTTTTTACATTCTTTTCTTAAGTTCACAATGGTTCGTGGTGTCCTCAAATCTTGGAACATTAATTTAACTCATGGACACATACTGACATAGTCATGGAATCGAGTTTAAATTGTAATACTTGCCAGGAATAATTGTAATAATTGTAAAGAAGATTAGAAAGAAATATGTGATTCATTTTTGTCAATATATAAAAGAAAAAAAGGCTTAATATGTACACATATTTTAAATTTTGGATTTCAACAGTTTTAGTTGTATAACTCATAATTAAAATTAGTAAAATCGTAGCCTTTTTAAAACTTTTTAAATAATCCAACAACAGAAACTCACTATGATTTTGTACTAAGACTTATTAATAAGTATTTTTAGTAAACACACATCGTATATCCAGGGCTGCAGCTTGTATTTTTGCAAAGGGAACAATATCCGATTCTGGCAGCTCTTCGAAGGAGCCACAAATGTACAACGACCCATTCTTATCTTCATTTGCCGCCCCCAGTCCGTTGCTTGGGGACGTGATTCTCCCAGACTTCCCTGTAGGGGTGTCACTCTCAAATTTTCGAGCGCAGCCTCAACTTAAAAATTTTTATGGTCAAAAATGATATAGAAGCTGTGCGAAACTGCATTTTACACCCTCCATTTTTGACTTTACACCCCCCAAACTGAAAATTCTGGCGGAATCCCTGGGAGACACGAGCGTCATTTGCTCTCCTTTACTTGCGGCTCTGGATACCTACCAAGAGCTGATTGCACTAATTTACAAAATGCCCACTGTACGTTTGACTTTTTACTACTGGGTTTCACATTTTCTTAGAATCGTTCTAATATGGATTTAAAATTTTAAACTTTTGGAACACAAGAATTTTGGCCACGCATATTTTATAGTTATCTTATCTAGAATCTGTAATTGAGTTTGGTAGGTTATTTCTATCAGAATGCACAAAAATAAAGCAATATTAAAAGGTAAAATAATCTAATAATTCACAGATGTCAGTACGTGACGTTGTGTTTATCCTGCTATACGCTTATTATATTTATGTATTCTGGATTTTTTTTTTAAATAGAAATAAAATTTAACACATTCGTCTTTTATGATTTTTTTTTTTTTTTTTTTGGCGTTCAAACTTTCAGAGACTTTGGGGGAAATGTATGTCAGAGTGTAAGTGCGGGTTGTCAGTGCGGGACGACAGCTTTAACATTAAATATAATATAGTATTATTATTTATTACGTGTTCTTTGTGTCATTCTCCAGAAACCAGGCTTTTATGATAGTAAAAAAAAAACATTTTAAATTGTAAAGATGTTACTTTGTAGTAATCTTGGATGTATTTTGGGTACATTTTGAAGGTACTCAGAGATCAATACTGTATTATCTATTTAAAAAAAAATAGGACTATATAGTAATTTCCATGGAGTTGACGTTCTCTTTACTTTTTTTCGTTGCCATGTTCCTTACAATAAGAATGGAATTCTACAGTGAAGCATGAATGAAGTGTTCAATGTTTGTTTTTTCCTCATGATTATACAAAACCGAAATTAAAATAAAATACTTTGATAATGAGTTTCCATGGAGTTGATGATTAATAAGTGAGGTACACCTGATTTTAACTTTCTATTCCACAGTAAGTCGACTGCAGAAGCATTTCCCTTCTAGTTCCACTGAAACGAGAAAGCTGGATGCGTCCTGTTTAACGCATGCAAAAATGTTGTGCAGTGTTGCCAGCTTCACACTTTTATTACAACTTTTTTGTCAGTCCATGAAGGTGATGAAAAAGCGGGTTACATGTGTTTCAGTAAATGTCATTCTCACACTAATAGATTTATTTTCGATATAATTACGATTTGTGTTTCGAACTAAATTATTTTGAAGAATAATTGTTGAAAATTAACTGGGAAACTAAAAACAGACTCTGGAAACATGTACCAAACATGAAAATGAACGTGAGTTTCATTCCACGGAGCTGATACTAAGCACATTTGAGACTAAATAACATAAATATTATTAAAATATGAAACTGGATAGAAACTGGCCCGGTTAGAGGAAGTGTTTTAAGAAGCAAAGAAAATAATTTGGGGCTTATCTTTTCTGAGAAAAATGCAGTTTCACAAAATGCCCCATTTCTGGAGAATGACCCCTTTCACCGGGAATGTATTCTCCAATGTCTCCTCTATCAAACGGTGTGCTGAAATCGCCTTTTTTTTTAATTTGTAAGAGATGTTATAAGGCAAGTAAATTCGAAAAGTGTATTCTAAATGTCAGTGCGTGACGCGTGGAATCGCTCGCATATGTCATTGTTAGAGACAGGCTAGACTATGCACAGGTCATTTGTAGAGACAGATTGGTAACTAAAGGTAACCAAAAAGTTTTTGCCGTTCTAGAGCAGTGATAAACAAAGAGCAGTACAGTGGACGTCACGTACCTTTGGGTTTCGAAGTAAGCTCCATCAGCATCCAACACCTTTTGCCAACGTTCCTGCAGCTGCACAATACCCTGATGATAAAAGTCGGCGGTCTTCGAGGAAAATAAGTCCGTAAGCGCGTTCCGCAAGTCTTCCTCATTGACGAAGGCTCTCCCACGGGGGTGGTTGTCGAGGAGATGAAACAGGTGGTAATCTGTTGGCGCAAGGTCCGGTGAATATGGTGCATGGCACAATGTCTCCCATCCAAATTGCTTAAGGGTCTCTCGGGTCCTCTTTGCCACATGTGGCTTGGCATTGTCGTCCAGCAACAGCACACCCTTGCGATTCAGCAATGCCGGCTCCTTCTGCAACTGCTGTGAGTAGAGGTCAGCAGTGATGGTCTGACCAGGTGGAAGAAGCTCGTAATGCACCATTTGGCGACAAGTCCACCATACAGAGAGCATAACCTTTCGTGGGTGAAAAGTAGTCTTGAGGTGTGAGGAACAGGGTCACGTGGCGACAACCAATGTCTGGTAGTCTTCGGAGTGTCATAGAGGACCCACTTTTTGTCACCAGTGACTCTTCAAGTGCCGAGTGAGCAAGGACAAACAGGTTGTCACTCGTTGTTCCTTGTTGGCTGGCGACAATGTGTGGGATACCCACTTGTTTAACCTGTATGACTTCTCTATCCTATGCATGTAGGTGCAGTCTGACTGTTTCAGCGGAAACATGGAACCTTTCTACAAGTTCATCACATGTTAGACCGCTGTCCTCCTCGATAGCTGCTTTCAGGACCTCGTCATCCAACACACGTGGTCGTCCACTGCGAGATTCATCAGCAAGGCTCACATCTCCCGAACGGAATTTCTGGAACCAATGCCTGGCGGTGCGTTCGTTAACGGCATTTTCATCAAAATACCTGGCATATGCGGCGACTTGATGCGGCAGCTGACAGTCCCACTTTAAAGTCATACAACAAACACACGCGAACAAGCTGCTTCGATACATCCATTTCTCTTTTACACTGGACGAGCTATGACTGCTGTGAGCGAGCACCGTGCCTGTATTACTGAAGGTCGATGGTCAGACTAACTCCCGATCCCTTGGCAGGCACGTGCGTCATTTCGTTTTATCTCAGTGACCGCATGATTAATGGGTCGTCAAAAACGGCAAAGACTTTTTTGGTTACCTTGTATATGCACAGGTCATTGTTAGAGACAGGATATAAACTATGAACAAGTCATTGTTAGATACAGCCTAGAAAATATGCACAGGTATTTATTAGAGACAGGCTACAAACTATGTACACGGCTGGACAAAAGTAATGTGAAATAGCTACGCCAATTTATTATCTTTCTATTGTTAACTGTTCATATGTCTAGATGACCGATGAAAACAAATTTGGTTCTCTTTTAATTTAATTTTGTTTGTAACGCACATCAGCGCCAAAGAAAAGGAGATAGAAACTGACTTCAGATTGAGTTTTAGCTGCCTCCACATACACGGTTGTTTGTAATCTTATGAGGCTACAGACTTTCGGAGGGTATTTTTGAGATATGAGCACTTGACTTTTAACACAAGTTACCACCTTAATGATAGCAAATAGTAAGAAACTGACTTCAGATTCAGTTGAGCCACCTTGATTTATTCGATCGTTTCCAATGTCTCTAGTTTCTTCACAATTATTTCCTATACTCATTCCAGTATCAAAATCGAACATAAAACATTTTTTTTTCACCATTCGTTCTAACTTCTTGCATTTCAGAACATTGCCATTCACTTCGCCTTAAGTTTATTTGTGTTTGCCTCTTTAGTATTCACCCGTGTGCTCTCGTCGAGTAAAGCGACTTCCAAGGACATAAGAGTCAGCAGTGCAAATATACTAACATCTAGCGCGAAAGAATAAGAGTTTCCTCTTCTAACAAGAAAAAGCATGAGATTCGGCCAATTTCAGAGAGTATAATTCCTCCAGCAATTCTTAGTTCAGTTGATAGAGTGTAGGTTTATCATTCGGAAGTTCTGTGTTCGATACCAGCGCCGATCATCCTGATCCCTTACTGAGGATTTTCCAAGATTTTCCTCAGTCACACTAGGCAAATGCCGGGATGATCCTTCAACTTATGTCCTCGACGAATCTCTCCCGTATCGTTTCCCCTACCTTATAACTACCTAAGTCATAAATGCCGTGAATAAATTTAAAATAAAACTTCCACCAATATTTTATGATCGAATCAAATGTCACACAGAATGCCCACAGTTAGAATTCGGATTACTACTACAGGCCTACCAAGTTTTAATTCTAGGAAAAGCAGATACTGATATCTACAGAAGATGACATAGGATAAGAAAAGCTGACATTGCACACAAATGCTATTTAAATTATTGTCTTTGAAAAACAAGGTAGCTTACTTGCGAGATGTACTTTTATTGTGGTCCTACTTATCAGTGCCATGCTTAGCTTTCATTTAAGAGTTTTTCATCAAATTCCTCTTCATAATATTTATCCTCAAGATGTGTTTGAATTTGAATTTATTTAAGGCCTTATGGCAGTGTTCGATTTGCCGTACGAGGGACGGGGTCATGCCAGTGATTTTTCGCTGGTGTCTGGGGATTTCATCATCGGTTGTTGATTCCGAATAAGATTCCAACCAATCAAGAATAAAATCTTTGTATTACTACCTAAAAAGGTAGTAGGTGAACATTTACAAGCAACCACTAGTTTTAGGATCTCCCCTTCTTAATTTAAAACAAATCAAACCTTCCTTTTTATCATATTTGGCTCACGCTCCTCATGATTCATCTGACAATATTGAATAATGTTTTCTGTTCTTCTTCTCAGAGAAACAGAACTGTTTTAGTTTCTCGGATAGGACTGAATATTCAATACGCTGTAGCATTTCTATGAGAAGAAAGTAACAAAGTAATAATAACAATAAAAAACTACACAACAATATAAACAATTTCATTGTTAAAAGGCATTTAATATTTTACTGACGTCGGAAAGAAGGCTAGAGCAGCTTAAAAAAGGTTTCAACCTGATTTCAATCTACACTTACATCACATATCTTGTCTAGTAGCTCGTTTAGATAAACAATTAAACAAATATGTATTGTGAATTTGGTTGACATCTTGAACCGACATTTTCAATATTGAATGCCTTAGGTTGAACAAAGCAGTCTACATGCACACTATATATAACATTAACATGGCACTACTTCAACCAATTTCAAGAAGTGTCATCTGTCATTCAAAATGACAGATGGACATTAAAAACTTTAAAAAAGAAAGAAGATTAAAATACACTAAGCTAAAAAGTGTGATAAAAAAAAGCTAACAACTGTATCAGGCGCGCTGACACGCTGACAAACCTAAAAAAAAAGCTAATGCCAGCCGTAAATGCTGACACTTGACAGGTCTGCTACTATTTGTTGCAAGTGGCGTAATCAATAATGCTGATTATTTTACTAGTTTCCCGTTTCTATGGTACTAGTAAGAAAAGAATCAGGTCTTCAGACTGATTTACAATGTTATATGCATTGTTCTCTAAACTATCATAGGAGGTAGTGCTTGCTTGATTGCATTGCAAACCTAGTTACTTTCTGCAGCCGCACAGAGATGATAAAAGGGTGAATCTCTAAATGACTGTCCAAACACTGTCACCGATTAAATATTCCGCTCAAATCGAGCTTAATCCCGCTTTTCGAATTTAGTGTTGATACTGTATTTCTTCTGTGCAAAGCAGCGTGAAATTACTCACACATATTCTGTAGTTTGAGCTCTGCATAGATATCACTAAACTCAAATCTGAAACCAGTGTCTTTCGACTTACACACTAAATTCAAAAAGAGGAAAATTCCGCTCGAGTTGAGCGGGATAATCAATCTTTTGAGAGCGAAAAGAGGGACCATTCTTTTAGAGTGTTTTTTTTTTATCAGAGAAAAGATGCGAAATGTCTGCTCTAACAAAAGATGGGATCTATGGTAGTACATTTCAATGGGAACGTAGACATGATACCTTTAGGTGAATTTCCAGCTATTCAGATAAAGTTTTCATCTTTTGATCACGAAAATGACGCAATACAACGTAGAAAACGTAAAAGGAGTATTTCCCCCCCCCCCTAAGTAGTAGAAAAGTCAGGTAATGTGAGTACGTACTTATGAAGGAAAAAGAGTAAAGAAAACTTAATGTCGGGTGATTTGAATCCAGTACCTTTCAGCCAGCTATCCAAACGCCTTAGTGTCAGTTCTATTATCGACAGCTAAATTTCTAGTCAGCGCTAAGTTGAGGCCAAGTCTGATTTTGGCCAATAAGAGTACGCAAAATGAGAGTTCGTCTCAACTAAGCGCTGACTAGAAGTTTAGCTGTCGATTGTAGAACTGACCCTTAATCCGTCTGTCAGTCATCCGACTGCGAGAATATGCTTTCGAAATAGTTTATTTCGTCTCGCCAGGTACTTGAGAACAACACTGAAAGGTTTCTTGTACATATCTTACTCCTGACGTCTTTAGGTATATACGTATTTGTCACTGAGAGAAGTTTTCTGTTGTCATTTCTAATTAAACGCAGCGCGATAAATTTCACAGAATAGCTTCGTCTTTCGGTAAGCACCGCAGTAACAAATGGCGAGAAGAAACTTGACTAGTAGATAAAGATGATATATCGCTCTTTCAAGTTTCAACGATATATTACATCCAAAAGCATCGGAATTATTCCATGCAAAGCGGAAGTGTTTCGTTGAAAACCACTCTTTCTTGATTGAAAAGTCCGCTCAAGTCCCTCTTTCCGGTCTTTTGATTTTTGGTTACATGCATAGGCCAAACTCAAGAATTAACACAAATCGAACAACGGGCCACACACCGACAACAAGCATAAAAATCTCAGTTAGATCTTAAAGTTTTATCTATTTTGGATTAAACCGTAAATGAACGAACGAGGTTAAATTTTTCGTCTGGCGTCTATTTTTAAATACTAACCGATCACTCCAGTATCATTACGTACAGTTAATAGATTTTAATGTGAACTCTATAGTCAGCAACAAATACTCTAATACGTATGATACAGAAAATGTTAATATTTGTTTTGTGTCTTACAATATAGGTTTTATATAACACTATTGAGACATGATTATATCACCGCCCGCTCGATCTTAGCTGCCTGTCCAATCAGCGAAAAATCGTGTGTATCCTGTCGCCACGAATTGGCCGCTAGATGGCAGGCGTATTCAAGGGCTGTTCTGCTACTCAAAAGCATTAAGTGATGCCGTTGCAATATGGAATTTTGATTTCTGTAAGGACACAGAATGGTTGTTCTAAAGTAAAAGACAAATATAGTGGCTTTTATGCAAAACTTAAGTGTGAGCAGAAGTCATTCTTCGTTATTTTCATATTTTTCAACTATGCGAACGATGAGAAATGCTGATAAATAAAATTTGCTGTAGTGTATCTTAGTCAATAAAGCTTTAATAATAACTTCAAGTCCATGACATAAAAAAGCTGGATAAATCTGACCTCGAAATATTTTCAAAGTGTAATAAGAGGAGTCTTACCCCAAGAACACGAAAATTACTCCCCCTCCGTGAACCCCTACCCGTCCGCGAAAGATTTCTCTAGAAGAAACTATAGTTCTAGCGTTCCTTTCACTATTAGATAGTACCTGACAACGATACTCATTAATGTGCCGTAGTATGGGAGACTACAATATATAACCATAACAAATAACGCCATAGAGACAGAATTAAATAACAGCGTACGACTAGTACTGCACAGTACTACAAAAATAATTTTAAAAACATACGTTTCTTAAACAATTGGTACTAAAAAGTAAAAAAATATTTTTATGCATGATTAAAAAAAAGAAAAGCATGAGGGAGCTCACTCATATACAGTCACTTTATAAATTCTTCAATTGGCGCACCCTATGCTTTTCTTTTTAGTCATGCATAAACAAAAATAGTTTTAACTTTTAGTACGAATTGTTTAAGAAAAGTATATTTCTCTAGTCTTTTATTATTTTTTCGAATTGTTTCGGTGTCCGGATACTTTTAATCAAACTGATGATGTCACCCAAATCGTAAAGTGTTCTGCAACCAGTTAAACGGAACATCGTTGCGGGCTTGTATTTATTTTAGGATAAGGAAGTTCCTTACTAAAAAAATATATTATTAGTCAGAATTATCGCCTTTCCACAAACCGAAACTATTACTGAGGCTTTCCATTCCTTTAGACGTTCCTCCTGTCTTATTACTTCGTTGACCTCGTTTCTGCTTGTTACATAATTTATGCTTCTAAGTATTTAAATTTGTTTACTTTGTCTATGATCTCATTTTTAATCGTAATGTTTCTATAGGCACTGTGCAGGAGGAAACAATCCACGGCATGTACAACTGCCTACCTCCAAATAAAACAAATGAATATAATGTTTACAATGCAATTGTCGGTTTAAACGGAGGATGCAATGGAATAAAATAATTATCCTGACAGTAATCACAATAACACGCTATATGCAATAAATTCTAAAAACGTGTAGTATTATTCTCGCAATTGCCTATTGCGAACGTGTAGGCTTATTATTTCCTATATGCAAGAAATAACCATGATCTGTGCTTGATGTACTACTACTACTGCTTCTACTACTACTACTAATAATAATATAGTACATGTCAAGGATCTCTTTAAACTGTGTTCATGTTTCTAGAATATCATATTTTTATTGCCTTACAGAATGGTACGCAACAATTGTGCACCATTCTTTTCTTAAAACTCTTCGAAATATTCAGTTTTCCCTATACCAATACTCAAGAGTTACTGACTAAAACAGATGTATCGTGCTGCCTCTAGCGTCGGAATTAGGAAACAGATGTTCACCCGATGAACAATGCTTTTTGAAGCGAATGGGCAGGCAGCTAAGATCGAGCGGGCGGTGGATTATATAAATAGAATGTTACCAAAATAAACATTTTAACTTGGCAAGCATTTCTTAACTTCTAGTTAAACTGCGCAAACTTTACACAGTTTCAACGTGGTGACGTAGCCCACAGACTAAACTATATAGATAGAGTATTGTAACATAGGTCACAACTACAGAAGATTTCTCGGTTCCCGTACCCACATTTATGATAAGATGTTTGTTGTTCCAAGCAATAAAGATTATCCAACTATCTGAGAAACAAGGACACTTTCCAAATACCACTCTAAACACAAGAGAAAAAGACAATTCGTTACAATTCACATCGTAAAATCTGAGATCATAGATGTTATCTTGATGGCTCGAGATCATTTCATATTTATCTCTTAGTTACATTCGTAACTTATGACATTTCCGTTTCATTTCCTAGTACATTATTGAAAGAAAGTATCGAATTAGTTTACAATTTGCCCAAATCTTTTATTCTCACAATGGTTAGCAATAACTTTTGCATTCCAGTTATTTTGAAGTGAAAATGGAAGAAGTTAATGAGATAGTCTATATATATAATCCGTCATAGTTCGAAAACAAAAGTTTGATTTAAAAATGATTGAGTTCAGTTAAAAGTTTAGTTAAGTTTCTTGCAAGCGTGCGTTGCTTGCGATTTAGGTGAGTAGCCAATTGAAACACGTGTATAATTGCATGTTCTCCGTGTAAGGGCTAATTTTCATGAAAGCTTGCGTTGCTTGTGATTTGGGTAATTAGCCAATTGAAACACATGTTTCAAGGCCCTTCTACATATTACGTGTTCTACGACGTGTAACACGTATTGCAATTGGCTATTCACCCAAATTGCAAGCAACGCAAGCTTTCATGAAAATCAGTCCTAGCACGTGTTCCAATTGGCTACTCATCCAAATCGCAACCAAAGCAAGAAATGCACGTTTACAAGAAAATCAGCCCTTAGAGTAATGTAAATATACTGGTAAAATTCGAGACATGTTGACATTGAATGTTGTTTGTCCATTTTAGATCCATTATATTAACGGAACATATCTGTCCGGATTTCTTAAGTATTGAATTTCACCCAATTATCATTTTTCAATGAAGTTGAAACTTTGCTTACGTGTGTACTGTTTCCAAACTTGCAATGTGAAATGCTACGAATTGCAACTTGTTGTAAGTTTACTGTTCTATCTGCGTTGTTGTCAGTTCTGAATAATATTATGTTGACTTAATTTCAAATGTTGTAGTGTAATTTTTGCTGCAGTAGAATACTTTGTGAGATGGCTTACATTTCTAAAGATTTTGAACTGAAAATATCTTCTTGCACTTTTACCCCATCACTAAGTACTCTTGTATAATAACAGTGAATATTGATCTTATATGCATCACTTTTTAAATTTTAATTATAATTTAATTTACGCAAAAGTATCAAATGGATCATAACTATTAAAAGGTAAATTATTAATTAATCGTGTAAACAGTAATTTCAAGTAAACAAAAAGAAACATAATTTTATATGGTAAATTGAGCCAGACATTTATAGTCGAAATATAACTTTCGCTTTTATTATATTTTGCTGGTAAGTTAGGTAAAGGTCAGTCCATCTGAAATCACCCAGCTTGACTGCTCGAACCATTTCAAAAAAAAAATATTTTTATGTCTCTTATATAAGAATAGTACAAAACTAGAATTAATTTATTTTTACACAAATCTATGAATTAATGGCAGCCATTTTGGTATTCCGGTGCATGCCAATATTTGTGTTAGCAGACGTTTACGGAAAGGGTAGTGTTTGCAGACAGGGCTATCATAAAACATTGAAACAAGTACCATTCCTTCCTTTTAAATCCGCTTGATAATTTTAGTCCTCTGCATGAAAATCCTTAAACGCAATCGAACAGGTCAAAATGGTATCGAAATGTGATTGTTGAAATAAAACAATTCCGGTTTTCAGGGCGCTTTTTTCGCTCGGAAGGAATTGAATATATCAAACTTGATTTTTGTGCACTATTAACATATCAAAGTATGTTGAAAGTTGCATGCTTCCTCAATATATTATGATTGTTTGAAAATGCAAAAATTCGTATTTTATGCATATTGGAGAACCGATATCTCTGGTGGAACAAAATATAAAAATCTAAATTTTTCACACGTTATACATTTGTCAGAAGAAACTACAGTAAAAAATTGAACTTTAACATTTAAATTTGAAGGAAGGTACAAATTTGGTGGTAATTCGGGGATGAATTATGCTCGTGTGCGCTTTGTGAAATGTAACATTACAATTACCACCAGAGTGCCAAAAAGATGAGAATAGATAAAGTTGATCCTGAAATGTCTATTGTTCCCCACGAGACGATCCATATAAATTATTATTACAAGAATAAAATCGTTCTTCACGATTCTGATGGCAATGAAGAATATTTCTTTAACAACCATTCTTTATACGATTTTCCAAAGCACAGACGACCATTATTCATCCCCAATTTACAAATCTGTAATTCCCTTCAAACTCAAATATCAAAGTTGAAAATTCTACCGTAGTTTCTCCTGACATAAATGTATAACGTATGAAAAAAATAAACTTTTATATTTTGTCCCACTAGAACTACTGGACCTCCAACATGCATAAAATACAAATTTTGTATTTTAAAAAATTGATAAAATGTCAAGAAAGCATATATCAGTATTCATATACGGTATAATGCATGCTCTCAATATACTTTGATATGTAATAGTCGACAAGAAATCAATTTCAATATTCAGTCCCTTCCAGTCCGGGCGAAAAAGCGCCCTGAAAACCGAAATTGTTTCTATTTCGACAACCACATTTGCATACCATTTTGACCGGTTTGATTACGTTTTAGGTTTCTCATTCAGAGGACTAAAATTATCAAGCAGGTATTATTGGAAAGAATGGTTTTTTGTTTGAAAATCCTATGAAAAACCAATTCGCAGGCATTACATTTTCCGTAAACATTTACTAACACAAATTTTAGTGTGCGCCGTAACACAAAAGCGGCCGCCATTAATTAATCGGTTGATGAAAAAAATAAAAGAATACACATTTTGAACTATTATTATATAAGGAATGAAAAAAAATATGAAAGCGATCGAGCAGCCAAGCTGGACGATTTCAGATACACTACTCACTAAACCTTGCTTGAATAAACGTTATACTAATATCATTTTAGATAAACACGAAGTATGATATTCTTTGGTATTTGTAAAGATTTCCCCCTAAGTAAATATCAGGCCCCCGTGACAATTAGTCTGACTACACCGCTGGCTGTTGGATTTTGTATGTCACTTTAGCTCAAGTTGTGCTTGAGATAATTGTAAAGTGGGCACAGTAAATAACGTATTCCAGAAAATTGAAATAAATCAAAATATCCATTTAAAAAAATCTAGAATTGGCAGCTCTATTTGCACTACATCAAACAATAAACAATTACTGACTCACACGTGTTATAGAAAATATAGAAGACTAGAATAGAAAATTTTGTGGTGCCCGGTAGATGGCGCCAGTGTTGCAGAACATGGTTGCTTAAGCTTGCGGTAGTGTTTTCTTGCTTTTTACATCAGTTATCTTCGTTTTAGACGAAAAACAAATATATACAGAACTTAAAATCTATTAACTATACATATGAGGAATGCAAATTTCCCTTTTGCAGAAAATAAAGCATACGGTGTTTATTACTGGCAGAATGGTTGTAAAAGAATTTTGCAAGTTGTGTTCGTCAGAAATATCACTTTCACTAATAATAATAATAACTTTTTGGAAGGGACCAGTTGAGTCAAGAAATTGATTCCTGTTTCTCTGTTTGTTTGATAATATGCAGTGTTATAGAATACCAAGGTTTCTACAGGATATCCTAAAAGACACCGAACTCTGTGTTTACTGTTTATGACCCTATAACTGAAAAGCTAAATTGAATTCAGCAGTTCAGTTCAGTGAAGAAGTGGGCTCTTGGTTGCGGCGTTACCAGATGGATAATAGCATAGAACATTATAAGGCAGGCAGTCATAGCCTGTTTCTCTCTTCCGAGCAAGAAAATCAGCAGACCAGAATCTGTAGAGACGAATGGAAAGGAAGTGTGATCTAATTAGTGCTACTCTCATCCTCTTATTATTATTAGCGCAATCAGTAGAACCAAATCCGGGACCCGAAATGGAAGATGTAAGGAAAATGCTACAAGAACTGAAAGCCTGATAAAATAACATAATGGGCGAAATGGAAACCATGCGATTGGAACTGCAGGCTGCGTTCACGAAAATATCTATTCACGAGGAAAAGTTTAAAAAAGAACGTCAAACCGTGGACCACCTAACAAGAGAAATTTGTTGATCAAGGAACAACTGTATTACCTAGAAGGACAATCAAAAAGAAACAACGTAATTATATATGGGGTTACAGTACAGAAGATATTAATAAACTTGAACGGTGAGGTGATACAGAACAGAAAGTGATTGATATTAGAACTAAATATACGGACGTAGAAGTAACAAGTGGTATGTTGCAACGTCCACATAGATTAAGGAAAAAAACTCGGATTGTGATAAAATTCGCTTTTTTTTTAAAAAAAAAAAAAAAAAGAAGAAGCAGGGAGTCTTAGAAAGTGCAAGAAAGTTCAAAGAATAAAGGGGAGTAAATGTTAGTGAGCAATTTTCAGAAGGAGTTAAACAAATAAGGGAAGAATTGAAACCGTATATGTTAAAAGGCATGAAGGAGACCTACGTCATGATCAACCAGCGATCAACAGAGTAAAGTACACGTTGCAGTAGTGTGATAACTATGAGAATAGTCTGAAATTCGGGGACCAGGACAGCCCTTCCTAAGAGCTTCACTGGGGGGAAGAGGGAACAACATGGGATAGAAAGTTCAATTATCGTGGTCCACGGAGGTTACAAGTGTAAGTGATCAAGAGGCAGTGCATGTTTGTGAGGATGGAAAGTGAGAAGGGGAAATGGAAGACTAGTAGTAAATAGGACGGAACGGTCAAAGAAGAAGATTTCCAGGAAGGCCGCCCACTCACTATTCTACATCAGGGATATATACAGGGATTACTGTCAAAACTCTGTGACTGGGAAGCCCTCGTGCATACAATAGATCCTTTTGTGGTATACTTAACAGAACATTGGTTGACAAGTGAAAACAAACAAATAAAGTTTAAAAGAAAACACACACACACTTTCAGACTGTTAGCTATTTCTGAAGGGAACAAGACATCAGCAATGGTGTAGGTAAGGGGGATATATCCCCCCTTAACTCCATCTATTTAAACTTGGGAAGAGAGTATTTCCGCAAGAAATAGAATTAAGTTATGTTTGGGAGCGTATAATTGTTAGTTAAAACATAAAATTAATTGTAAGGATAGCTTACGTCCGTACCGATATAATTGTTTTATTCTAAATAGATAAAGGATCGTATTGTACATTCTGGAATGTAGTTTCACAATTAGGTGAATGTGGTCAATAACCTTCAGGACAAACAGTAAAATAAAAAAATGAACAAGCAGATCAAACATTGAAACAACAGATTTTTGTGACAATCATATCAATAGTGTTTGTATAAAAGACAATTTCAAGAGAGAAATGAAAAATATGGTAATTCCTGTTACTGACAGGGTAGATCGGAGAAAATTTTAAATATAAAACATTTAGCACCTGTGGTTGAAGCAGTTATTTTCTACATAGAGAAGACGTAACTTTAACAGACATTAGATATGAATGAAAAATAGAAATTTCACAAAAGTGGGAAAGTTTGATGCTATTTTAAGGTACAGAGCAATGTAATATCTAATATGACCTTTCAGGTCATAAGGAGAGATGAAATTTTGGTAAATTTTATTTTGTGTGGAGCGTGTTAAGAACTTTTGACATCCGCCTGTCACGATTATGTGAGTGCAATGCTTGTTAAAATCGACTCGAAACAGCGACGTTGAAGACGCTGGTCTAATGCCTTTGAGCAAACGACTACCGCGTTCGGATATAAGGATAGAAGAGTCTAACGATTGAAATCTGCATATCAAGTTTCAATTAAGGAATTTGTTGCCTGAATATGCTGATGTTTTTTTGCATTAGCGGATGAAAATCTAAATATGACCAATATTGTAAATCTCTTCATTGTTGGTAGCTACGTCAATGATGAATAACAATTTTCAAGTTACAGTTTATAACAAGCTCTTCTAGGCAAGTATCCAGGTTTATTTCTTAGAGGGAGGTTTAAAAAAAGTCTGGATATGAAATTAGATAACAAATACAAAATTACACCTAAAATTATGCTAAGTTTGTAAAGGTAACGGAATTTAGGAGGGGTCCTGAAGCTCTGAACTCTTCGCTTGGATACGTCACTGAGCTGTATAGAACAAATAGCATAGGTGCTTCTCAAACTCTCCTACACCACGGACCAATCTGTGAGACTGTCAGCCTACCTATCTCGCTGCCTTTTTATTTATGTACGAAAATTTATGAAAAATTATTGAACAACTCATTTAAATGCATTATAGTGAGTTGTTTCATCGTAGAATAGATAATATATATATATATTTTTATAATGTACCATTTTTATATTTTCATTTTAGAACTCAAAAGATTTGATTTTTATTGCGTTCCGGAGACCTCATATAAGTACTATTGGGCACAGTAGTATGGAACATGTCAGTTATACAGATATACAATGATTATAATATTAAACATTGAACAAAAGGCAGTATGCGATACAATAATGCATACGATAATAGATAACGATATGATAACACATTTACAACAAAATTGAACACAAACAATAAAAATGAATCAGACAAAAGTTATAGCAAAACTACAAAGAACAATAAACACAAAACAATAGACATGAATAACCCAGTAATATACGATACCGAAATTACAATAAACAATGAACAGTAAAACTAAATGAGAGAATAACATATGATATGAATTTATAACAAACATATCTTGGGACATCACTGAACACAAGATTTAACGGGAAAGAACAATCCGCTTTGTGACAAGATTTAAAACTAGGCTTGTTATATCAATGAAGATAGCCTACTTGATGGCACAAAAGTCTCTACAAAATGTAATGCAAAAGAACAAACACCAAACCACGACTTTCAATTAAAATGCTCCTTGCATATTTCAAGATTTGAAACTTTTTTTTTTTTTTTTTTAGCTTTCGATTTCAATGAGAAGAATGGTGTTGATTGCAGTCTTTGGCCAGTTACGGTTACATCACGTTGAATGGAAAATAGTTTCAGTCTTAACTCAGTCTCACCATTAAGTCTGTTCTTTTTCACACCTTTTAGTCCAACCAGAGCAGAAAATCCTATTTCACAATTATACACCGTGGGAAGCGGTAGCTGGTATTTCATGGCACTTTTGGCGAGATTAAGGTACTCTGATATTTCACATAGATCCAGGAGCTCTTCTTGGATTTATCACTAAAAGTAATATTTAGTGCTCCAGATCAGTGATTTCGCCAGACCCTCACACTGAAAATCCCGGCGAAATCCCTGCTATAGATACGAATTCAATACATTGATCACACATACGAGCTGAAAGGTCAAAGGACTGAACCACAAATGTAGCACTGAAAGCATGCTCTGGATTTCTTAAGTGTTATCTTGTGTCTGAAATAATTGCACAAATTTATCATCGATTTGTTCTCTTGAAAACTGAAAAAAAAAAAAAATAACTGGAAATGAATCATGCCCCACAACCAAGTCGTTTACTCCAAAATTTACATTTCTGTAAGATTATTTTATTTTATTTTGCAATTTAAAAATTGAATATATTCTATCCTGGTTGGAAAGAGACCGTTTGGAAGATCGAGACATCGTTGGGAGGACAATATTAGAAGAGATCCTCGAGAAGTAGGTGTTCGTGATGAAAACTGGCCCAGGATAGAATCCAATAGGAAACGTTTGTTACTTCGGCGATAAACTTACGAGTTCCGCAAGTCATAGAGTTAGTTAGTTAATTTGAAAATGGTTGCATCGGGCCCCTGAAGTGACAGATTCAGGTTGTTCAAGATGCTAAAAATATGACTGAGACTTCCACTAGACACTTGAAATCGTAGGAAACAAATTCATTTACTTCACCAATATCATGAAAGAAGATTTGGATTTCTTCCGTCAGCTTGAAAACTCTTGAAAGCACCTCCTCCCTTAACAACCACTCTACTTCGGTACCGGAAAAGTTCATTTTTGTGCGTATTTCCCATTTCGAAGCACAATGCACTAAAGAAGCGAAAGTTCAGTGGCCGAGATTGCTCACGGTTCTTGGGGATGAAAGTACTGGCATAGACGCCAATAAAAACAGTCTGTATTAAGTGAAATACGTCTCAGACATTTAAAATTATTTATAATGAATCATGTATCAACGTTTCATTTGAAGAAGAAATATATGTTCTCAAATACGTACTGTTCTCTATTTGTTTACTTGTCATGTCAGCATAGAAACGAGAATTGAAGTTATTGAAAAAAAAAAAACCCTTCAATGTCTTCTTGCAATCAACGAAATTATTAATTCCTCCAATTATCAGAAGAACCTTAGCGACTGTTGCGGTCTTTAAATCGAAATTTCTTGAAATTTCGCATTGTTATTAGAATGAACAAAGGAGAAAATTTGAAACGTTACATTACCTGCCATTCGAGTCTGTATTTTTGGCACTGGAATGTGAAAATTTGCTGCTAAAATTCCTTGACTTTTACATGATAGCCGCTATCTTCGAGTTTCATTACAAATACAGATTTTTCACAGAAAATTTCACGGACCACTTAGAACTTTGCCAGAGACCACCAGTGATCCGCGGACCACAGTTTGAGAATCACTGGTCTAGAATATTCAATAGCTACAAAAATCACCTAACAAAAATGATAGTGCCGTAACAAAAGTGTTATCTGAGGCTTCATTAATTTTATTATTTTAGTTAAGACACTGAACACGACATAATTTTCCTTTGTGTAGAAAATATTTCACACTAATTGGAACTTTCTAAAGCGAAACTAATAAAATGTTCTTGTCAAACTACAATGGATATATTCGAAACTTTTTAAAATTGCTTGAGATTTTATACAACTTGCACGCGCATCTACGCCAGAGATGATATTTTATACTCTGAAACGAATAAATGCATCTTTGAAATATTGAAACTTTTATAGGCCCTATGTGACTGAACGAACTGGCAGTCGTATCATCTGTCATCAAAGTGAGCACAAAAGTAAATACTAGTCGAGAAACTCCTTGTTCTTGACAGAATTCAACTTGAAATTTGAAATGAGGCTAAATTTATATTATAATTATAACTGAACTAAAGAAACTACAAGGATATAATCTGTTCATGAATATTTCCCCGCATGATTGTGCTGGTCTAAAATTACAAGAAGAAGCCCCGAAATATTTTTTATGTTGTTGTGCTGGGTTGCATAACTGCAAAGGATGTGATTTTCTAAATATCCCCTCCCTTGAGAAATTCCTATCTACGCTACTGCATATCAGAAGGGGATCATCAATTTTAGTTACAGAAAATCTAATACCATACACTAAGAAGATAGAGACGAGGAACAAAGAATTCAGTTTTGAATGTTCTGTAATTACCTTGGAAAACTTTAACCTATTAATAGCCGTAATATACCGTAGCCAGCAAGGTTCCTTTGACATTTTTTTTTTTTTTGCAAAATACTAAAGATTTTCTTGATAACATCATACACATGACATCTATAAGAAAAAAAGTGTTGATTTGTAGAGATTTTAACATTGATTTTTTTTATTGAAGACCTACAAAAGAAAAAAAACGCACACGATCACTATTAAACACATATAACATGGACTATATTATAAATAAACTTACCTTGGGCCACGGTGGCTTAGTTGGTAGAGCGCTCACCTCTGGTGCTAGGAGTCGTTGGATCGATACCTGCTCATGCCATGTGGGCTTTGTGGTGGACAAACACCGTGTGCGTGGGTTTTCTCGGGGTGCTCCCGTTTCCTCCCACTTTCTTCATTCCACCAATTCATCCCATCATCATCCATACGACCTGAGCCATCCCCATGAGGAAAACTCGGCGGGCCTCCGGTGGCCCGCCATCATGGTTGGTGGCCCACCGGCGGCCCGACGAGTATTCCTCATGGGGATAGTTGGCTAAAGGCCTTAAAATAAATTCAAATAAACTTACCAGAATAACAGCACATTCGAGAATAGCAATTGATAACATATACAGAAACATGCAAGACAACATTTCATATAATATTATAAATGGATTATCAGATATTACATGAGCCAAGTAATATTTATGCAAACAGACCAAACTATTGTAGATACACACACAATCCACGAATTTAGAAGTTATAATGAAGAAAATGAACAAAAATTTACAATTAGATTGCCCGAAAAATCATCGTGGAGTGATATATATATGGTAAAAGCACAGTAAACGAGAAATTTAATAGTTTCTGCAGCATATATTCCACGCATGCTTTACTAAAATGACAATAAATAGAAAAAAAAGGAGGAAGGTTGGGTAATAAGGGATTAAAAAAAATCTTAGTAGAATGAAAAGACATGTTAAGTGAAATTCAGCAATCAAATGTTGATGAAATACATAAGGGAAACGTTTTTCTAACACATTATAAAAAGCAAAGAAGAAAAGCTAAGTGTGACTAATACACTAAAAAAATCATTCGAGCTAACAGCAGAACACGGATTATCTGGAATGTTGTAACAGAAAATGTCCAAATTAAGGACGAAAGACCACACACCAACATAAACTTAAGTATTGATGGAACAACAATAAAAGACCCGCGACAAGTAAGCGAAACCTTAAACAAGTACTTTACAGAAGTTGCAGAAACTTTAGTAAATACACCGAACAGCAACACATCGACCATACAAATACTGCAAACATCTAAACCGCGGTACTCGAACACTATATATATTATGCCTATAACCCAAAGTCAAGTGTTTAACGAAATTCAAAGTCTCAAAGAAACTAAATCAATAAGTGATGAATTTCCAGTAAAAATAATCAAACAAAATAACATATACCTGACACCTATCCTAACTTACCTATACAATGAATGCCCGAGCAATGGTACTCTCCCTTCCCAGTGAAACGTAGCAAAAATAGTATCAACTTGCAAAAAAGGAAATAAATCTTTTGTACAAAACTACAGATTTATATCTTTTCTTCCTATATTTGGTAAGATTCTGGAAAACTAATAAAAAATAAATTAATAGGATTTCTAACAAAGTATAATGTATTTTGCAAAGAACAATATTGATTTCTTCCCCATAGAAACACAACAACTGCAACTTACACCTTAATGGACTGTATTCTTCGGTCTGTGAATGAAAAGGAATTAGTTTTAGGTATATTCTATGACCATAGTAAGGTCTTTAATCTTGTAAATCACCAAATACTGCTTAGAAACCTAGAACACTATGGCATTACAATTGCTCGAATCCTACCTAACAAATAGAAAACAAGCAGTTTAACTTACACATAACACAGAAAAAAAAACTTTGTAAACTTTATTTTTATATGGGCCAGTCTAGTAACTTTGTACTTCGGCCCGTCACGATTCACCATTTAGCTGTTAAAATCCACACCCATTCCCTGTCAGGACTCGAACCCGGGACCTTCGAGCCGATGGCCTACCACCGCAGACCGCTCGGCTGGCACATAACACAGAAAAGAAAAAAAGAAAAAAAAAACATATGTCAAAACAAACGACAATCCAAAATGGGGTTCCACAGGGTCCGATCTTAGGACCGTTATTATTTTTATTATACATAAAAGATCTACCTACGTACATAACACAAGGGCAGGTAATTTTATATGCTGATGACACGAGCATCATTGTTAAAGGAAAAGATGTAAACGACTTATGCGCAAATATTATCAGAATATTAGAACAAACTAAAAATTGGTTCGATAGTAACAGTCTGATACTAAATTACACAAAAACACAATACATGCTCTTCCATACAAAACAAAATACTGTAATAAGGAATTAAAAATCAGGCAGCGTTTTTAAATGCAAATATAAATACAGAAACAACGTTTTTAAGAATGACAAAACACGAAAATTTCAAATGAAACAGACACGTAACCCAGATAAAAAAACAACTTAATTCTAAATTGCTTGCCCTAAGAATACTAAAAGAGACATTAAGTACAAACATATTAATTCAGGTTTATTCTAAACTTATTTATCCAATAATAAGTTATGGCATCATATTCTGGGACAACGCATCAGCAACAGCATCAATCTTCTGCAAACAAAAGCATCATCGCCGGAGTTAGCGGTAGAACTTCTTGCCAAGAACTCTTTAAACAATATAGAATACAGACTCTCTCTTCTTTATATCTTTATGAAATAGCTTTATATACAAAAACAAACAACGATCCACTTATAAGAAAACATAAATATCATACTAGAAGATAAAGAGGAAAAATTACAATATTTTACCAGACTAACTCTCGTTTAAGAAGGGCCTAGTCATATGGGTATCAAAATATAAAACCAGCTGCCAACACGTATAAGAAATGAAGAAAACATAAATAGATTCAAGAAACAGTTAAAGGAACACTTGCTGGATGAGGTATATTACGGTGTAAAATCATTCTTACTATAAAATTCCATAGCAGCACAACTCACTATGTAGCACAAATATATTAGGCTAAGTATATATACTATCAGGTACTTTGTAAATCTTTATGAACACAAGTTCATATTACAAATGTATTGTCTTATTGCAAATTCATTGTCTATATTACAAATCTATTGTCTATATTAAAAACTTATTGTCTATTCTACACAACATATAAATATCGTGCAATACCATTTGAGCATCAACCCGACCGACCCATTGAGACCATTACTTCAAAGCCCTCACCGGCTGCTGTTATTGCTTTTGATAAAATTATACGTACAAATATCGGAAAGCGGCTTTGATCTCGCCTCGCCGAGACCTTTCAAACGATAACTCAACCACTTTTCTAGTTCTAGTTTGAGTAGTTCCTAACAGGGATTCAGCGATATCCACAAAGCGAGTGTCCTCCCTCGAAATTCTATATTTAAAGCGAGCTACCTCCCCCCACAAATGAAATCATGGCAGAATCCTGGTTCCTCAGTTGGAAGTTGTAGGCACAAGAATGGACATCCAATCCTTCGAATTCTGCGTTCCATGAAGTACATACTTCTATTCACTGATTTTTTCTTGACATTACTGTTTTTGCACTCATCTGAAGATGAATATGAAATTGCTTTACTTTGCCTTATCAAGAACGATACTAACTGAGGTTTTTCCAGGGATTTTCCTCAGTTACACCAGGCAAATGCCGGGATGTTTCCTATAATATAGGTCCTGGAGGTTTACCTTCCCCACATCCTCTACCCACCTTATCCCGGCTTGAGCCATAGATGCTTAAAGACCTTAAATAAATTCAAAATGATTCTTATCAAGAAAATGATTCAATGATTCCACAACAAAATCCAAGCCAGGCGTTTGCATAAACATAGCCAATCAACGTAGTTAGAACACGATCTCGAGAACACGACGATATGGTTTTCTGATCGCAGCGGTAGAAAATGTCCCCACGCGTGCATAAAACAAGGATGTTCTAATAGATGTTATGCGATTTTGGCAAAAACATAAAGCCAAACGTCACAGCTTAGTAAGGCCCAGTTAGCCCCAATTACCTCAATCAAAAACATTGTTCTCGGCTAACAAAGATGGCAGCAAGTTCTTTAGTTGTTTGCTAACCAATCATGTGAGTCGCCTTGGCATAAAAGCACCCATTTGCTTCCACAGCTTTACAAAATTGACGGTATCTGTATAAAAGGGGTCTTAGGGTCCTGTTTTTGAGTCATTGTTTGGTCGATTTTTGTCTGTAGCTGTCTTGTCATCGCTGTTTTTGACTGTCGCTGTTTAGTTTGTCGTGGTTCTTGGGTCGCTGTTTTCTGTAGCTATTTTGTCGATGCAGTTTCTGTTCGGCATTTCTTTCGTGCGTCGCAGGTTTTGGGGTCGTTTTTGTCTATCGCGGTTTTCGTGTGTCGCGGATTTGTGTCTCGTGGTTTTTGTCTTTCTCGGTTTCTTGCGTCGCTGTTCTAGTCGGTTACTATTTTTACGCGTCGTGGTTTTTGCGTCGCTGTTTTGTTGTTGCGGTTTTTGTCGCTGTTTCGTCGGTATACCGCAAATATCGTTCCGAAAAGTTATTCTAATATAATTTTGTGCTTGAAGTATTAAATAGAATAAAAACATAAACATCTTCATTAGCTTCAATCTATGGTAGTTATTATCTGTTTATGTGCAGTTATATTTGTAAAATCACGATAAAAATGGAGAAACGTATTCGTATTATTCTGTCACGAAGTCAATAGCTAAATCAGATACTTGCATTACCGGATTGTGATAGTCTAATATAATATCTGAGTAACTGAGTAAACATTCCATTGAATCTTTGTCTTTAGATCATTCATAGCAACTTCTTGTCCACTTTCAGCGTTTTCTCAGTCACTACAAGGATCTAGTGAAGGACTCTCGGATTCAGATTCCAATTCCAAAATCTGTCCACTTCCCTTGCAACACCTTCTCAGCAAACTTCTCTCCAGCTAGAAGCGTCCATCAGTTGAGGCCATCGGATATTAAGGTAGTTGGAGCCCTCGGAGACAGTCTTCTGGCAGCCAATGGAGCACTTGCACTGTTCACACCAGAAATACTCATTCAAAACCGAGGAGTTTCATGGCCATCAGGTAACAATCAATACTTTATCCAGATGTACTGCATTCTGTTGCTTATATAGAAACATGTACACCATCGCGAGTCCTCCTAAACAAAATAATTAAATTAATATCGTAATGATTTGACGGTATTGTAATTAGTTACACCTAGTAGAGCCTTTCGACATAGGATCGATGTTATTGTGGTTGATAAATAGAGCATAGACACTGTTGACTTTTAACCGACACCTTTTATTACAAAAGTCCACTAATATGCGTTATATTCAAAGATTTACAGATAATAAAATAAGGGCCCGGAACATGGGCTTGTAATGAAGTTAACGTGGATCACTTCTATCATGTAATGACTTATGTCGACTTTTCTGTTTGCGGAGTGGAGAGAGTTGCAGTGAGGATTCTAACTTCAGACTAAGTTAGAAAGGAGGAAAGGTTCTCCGACTCCAGACCAAGTCGGCGGTAGAGGTAGGACTCTGACTCCAGACCAAGTCGGCGGTAGAGGTAGGACTCTGACTCCAGACCAAGACAGAGGGGGAAGAGGTGATCACTAGTCGAAATGATTAAGTGATACTCCTAGGAAACAGAAACAGAAACACTAAGATAGTCGGGCCCCTCCAAGGAACGCCCCAGTGTGTGGATCACCACCATGATACCGTGATCCTCCGCATGCTATTAAGTAGGAACTACGTTAAAGCATAGGTATAAGGTATACTAGAGGTTTCTATCTACTCAAGACATTTACCACTACATCGGAGATAGAGAAATAAGGTGAAAAAAGATGATAGGAAAGCACGAAAAAGATTTGTCTTTGATAGAGGGGGAAAAAAGCTGGTGATGCCAGTAAAAAACCCCTTTAATCGGTAATATATATTAACACCTGAATCCCAGATTGTTAGTACAGCAGATAAAAAACTCCACAAAACGGGAAGGGTGGAGAAAACCCGCTGTCGGATACTGTTAGTAGGTATGAATTGGTATAAGGTTCTAATACTACAGCTTGGTATGAGGTTCTACACTACTAGGTGAGACAATTAGTAAGGTCGGTTTTACATGCTTACGCGCCCGGTGCCGCGTTGCCTGGAATGAAATGTTATTAGTACATCGTATTGTTTCCTAGGGTATCAGGTTGGCCTTTTATAGGCCTTTCTTGTAGGCGTGATTATCGCACTTCCAAACTTCACCGCTTGGAGTCGGGGTCGTCTGCTTCATAAACTGATTATGTGTGCTTTTCATGATTGTGTTGTGATCTTTTGTTTTGGTTCTGTTGACACAGTAACACATTAATCCAGTTCCAATTACAATATCCTACCAAGCAAAAATTTCTACATCTGCAAGAGATACAGTTAAACATTTTATGAATAGACACACAAAGAAAACGTCCAACTTTCCGTCGTCTGTTGAAATGGTAAAAAAAAAAAAAATCTTATCGGTTTATCAGGTACCAAGAGGAGAAAGGTAAATTATGATTGAAATTACCAGGGTCTCCCAGGGGACGGGATCATAACAGTAGTGGCCTAGACAATTCGAATACCATTGTGCTGGTATAACACGTGCTGTATAAATAAAACTTTCAAATGGTTGTTTCCAAGTTGGTTCCGTAGATTAGTGGAAAAGTAGTCAGCTTGCCAAGTAGGAGACCTGGGTTTGAATCCCGGTCGGTTCGATTTTTTTTGTGCTTTTTCTGTCGAAAAGCATTTCTATATGCTCATATCTGTTATTAATGAGGAGTTATTTACCATTTGCATGGTTAGATTAGAAAAGTTAGGTTAGTTTTCTTTATTGTACGCGATACGACGGGATTATAAAAGTCATGGTCCCTGAACCAGAAGTTGTATTCACCGTGGCCATTACTGTAAGATCCGGACGTGGTGTTAGTTTAATATAGTAGTCCACCAGCCTGAGAAAAAGAGTGGGAGCTTCAGGTTTGATTGTCAGTCATCTCAGTGGTTAACTTTTCTATGCATTATTTTAACGCATTGGCCCACACAGGTTTCTGTTTAGGTCTACCCTATTCCAGATCTACTACAAAGTTGTAAGAATAGTTTTGTCATTTAAGTAAATATTTGTCTAAGGAACATAAGGAAGACTGTTCCTTCAATTACACACTTACTTAGAACCTGAGGAGGAAGCTGGAAGCGGTCAGACAGAAAACAGCGAAAAATGGCGGCTATCCGCTTAGCGGATTGCTGGAGCGTCAAAACTTCTGGCGGGCTGCCAGCGATGACGGCGGCATTTGGTGACTATACGACTGTTGCCGCCAAAATACCATCTTGGCAGGCAGAGATGAGGCATCAGCCTAATTCCTCTATGGAGCCGGCGGTTGTCTGCCGTGGCCGTCATTTTGTTCATGAGGTAAGAATCGGCAAACAAATATGAAGAGTTGAGCCAAAGTAACCTAAGCAGCAAATACTTTTGTAGAGGAAAGTTATCTTCAATTTCAGGCAGCCATAAGTTTTAATGTAAAGTACAAGAATTAAAATGTTCTCCCTTAATGCGTTTTAATGCTAAAGAAATTAGATTTACACCACAAGTACTCCTTCCACTCCGTTACTACACAGTGAGTATTTCTCTTTTCTATTTAGCTTGTAAATAATGTCCTTTTGCATTGTTATTGTATATCATCTTTGAAAGAGAAATAACTTTATTTCATTGGTGACAATGGCTCATTCATTTTATATTCCTTTATGATTTGCAGGTGGACAAGGGACGTGGCGTGAATACCTGACGTTGCCAAATCTCTTGAAAGAATTTAACCCAGAGCTCGTAGGCTTCTCTACTGGAGATTCTAGCTTCTATCAGAAAGCTTCGCAGTTGAATGTAGCAATTCCGGCAGCTCTGGACGGAGATATGATTTCCCAAGCAGCCATGCTCATCAATCGTATTCGGAAGGACCCTCGTATAAATTTTTACAAAGACTGGAAGGTAACTTGCGGTAATATTTACAGCAACTGTTGTCAGCCATTTGAATCATTTTGATATTATTTGTTTATAGTATTTAACATTTGTACATGAATAATGAAAAAATGAGAGGTTGAGTCTAATTCATGACTTATGAACGCGCAACTGACTACGAATCGGGCGGTCCGGGTTCAAATCCCAGCCAGGACAGTGAAGATTTTTCTCGCAGTGTTCGCTCGCCTTCATGGCACTCTGAGGTGCACTTAGCCAGAAGTCATTCGCAGTAGGAAGAATTCTCTCAGTGTTTAGACTCATAGCGTGTCGTGAAGCAGTGCTCCATAAAAACACAGAGAAGCCTTTGCTGCCAAGCTGTCACTGTAGCGTTGTGGCTACCGCATCAGACAGCTAATCCGCTGACCCGGTTTCGGTTCCCGGCGGGGAGATGTTTCTTTTTATATATAAGATTAACAGTTTCTTTTTATACATATACGCATTTTCAAATTTTATCAAGTTCACTAACCTAACCTAACCCCCCAACCCTATGATATTATAATCCAGCAAGTTTGCTCTGGTTTGATATTTTACGAGCGATAATGAGTAAAATCCGCGGGAGCAATGAGTAGTTTTCTGAGTAGGATCGCCGAAGCCTTAAGGGCGGCGGCCAAGTGGGGCGAGGCCCGCAGAGCCGAGAAATTTCGCTCTTTTATTTATACGCGATCCACCTTAGTTTACGCCAACGACAACAGGTAGCTCTAGTGTCAATTCTGAGGTGAATACTTTCTATTCCGAACGAATCGTCACTCAGTCTCCTATCAATTTGAGTACCAGAGTATATTTGGTACTCCTAGGGACCTTGGGAAGGTAAAGGCGGTCAAGCGTGGAGCTGACCACCCCACCTCACTTCGTACACAAACAACAGAACCGGCACGACAAAAGTTATCAGTCGCACCATTTCATTTCAAGATGGTGGCCAAAAGAAAATGGAAGCCAACGGGAAAGTGACGAAGTATGATCGCGGTAATATTCTAATCGCGAAAACTTACGCGCGATATGAATGGCAACATAAAGACAATTCACATTTACATATTTTCAAAAATAGCAAGTTTAAAAGGCTTCAAAATTTTCCAGTTACCAGACGACGCTTTATTCAGGAATATACAGGGGTTGGACAAAAATCTAAAACGTTTGAAAAAGTGTGAAAATCATACCTAGTATGGTATTTGGCCTCCTTTTGCGTCCAAGACAGCTTGGATCCGACGTGGAATGGATGTATACAGCTCCTTAATCGTGGTGTGTGGAATGTTGTACCATTCTTTCTCCAAAACATGCTCCAGTTCCTTAAGGGATGATGGTGGAGGGTAATGAGACCGAACACGCCTTTCTAACACAGACCACAATGGCTCAATGATGTTCAGATCTGGTGATTGTGGGACCCAGGGGAGGTGTGATAGCTCCTGGTCATGCTCCTCAAACCATGATTGCACCGTTTTTGCAGCGTGACAGGGTGAGAAATCATCTTGGTAGATGCCATCACCATCCGGGAACAATGTGTGGGCCATGGGTAGAACCTGGTCCCCCAAAATGGCCTCATACGCCTTAGTATTCATCATTCCATGCAGGGCTATGATGGGACCTGCAGAAAACCACGATATCACTGTCCATACTGTAACAGAACCACCCTCATGCTTTACAGTTGGGCGCAGACAGTCTGGATCATAGGCCTGCGACGGTGTTCTCCATACGTAAACACGACCGGTTGTTTGAAACAAGGTGTAGGTCGATTCATCGGAATACATTACGTGTTTCCACTGATCAAGCGTCCACTCCTTCTGGTCCTTGCACCACTGGATACGCCGCTTCGCATTTACTGCTGTGACCAGAGGTTTGGCGATCGCGGCCCTGCCATGAATTTTCATTTTATGAAGTTCCCGTCGCACTGTTTTTGATGAAACCGGGTTCTGTAGGCCGGAATTGAGTTCAGACGCAATTTTCATTGCAGTGGTCTGCTTTTTAGCTGCTACAATCCGTTTTAATGCCCTCCTGTCCCTATCGGACAAGATTGTCTTTCGACCACTGTTGTGCTTTGCAGACGTTGTTTGCCCATGCATTGTGTATACCCTCGTGACTTTGGACACAGTGCCTGTCGATACCCCCACAATGGTCGCCACTGTTGTCACTGAAGCTCCAACCAGACGGGCACCAACGATCATGCCTCTTTGGAAGTCTGTCAGGTCGCCCATTTTACCGCACCACTTGCACACCACGACACTCACAGGTGAACTGGGTACTGCTGACGGAAGAGGAAGGTCCACATGACACATTGAAAACAAGACACGATCGGCAACCGCAACACGTGGTGTACAGTGGCGGGCCACACTTACGTGTCCTGTATGACGTGTTTTTAGATTTTTTGTCCAACCCCTGTATATAAATGTATTATGTAGGCCTGGTTGTACATTCCCTCAAACACTGACCAAAGCACAATTTTAAATCTTTCGCAAGACGTACCTCAATACCTCTTTTCTGACCGCCACATTGATGTAATCAGTACTGGGTTGGAATCCCAGTCAGAGCACGTATGTTTTCTCCCCTTCACCCCCTCCACCCCTTTTGTCTCTTTTCTGTCATATGTAAAGGTAAAGTTCTCCCTTGTGCTTAGCACCATACCATGAAGGCATGTAGGGGATGCGGAGTTTATTTTAAGGCTCCACACTTTCTTGATCTCAGCCGTAGATGAAGGGGGGATGCGTCGTTGGACCAACACTTCGTACGACCAACAGCCTCTCAAGCAGCAAGAACCGGCGTACGACCAACACGGCGTTGAACCAACACGGCGTTCGACCAACACAGGATTTTGCCCTGGTGTAAAAAAAATAATTTAAGATAATATTTTTTATTATGTTTTTAGGATTTATATATCTAGGGCGTTGTCAATTTTATTGTTGGTCCAACGCCGTGTTGGCCTTACGCGGTGCCAATCCACGATACAGTTTTTTACAAAAATTATTA
>JAGDQP010001654.1:0-71992 GCA_022664845.1 Lepisma saccharinum
GGTTTGCCAAAGCAAACGCAACATATTTCGGGTAATGAGTTATTGACTCTTTCGGTAACCAATAACCCATTTCCTTAAGGTCCAACATCCTGACCCGGGGAGCAGTCACCCGACCTCAGTGTCCAAACCCTGAACCTCGCGAAGGGGCGTTGGAAACCCTTACAGTCGCTAAAATACTAACACAAAAGAAACACTCGATGCTCACTTCACTGCTCTGCAATCCATTGTGTTAAATATAACTGTCTGTCTGTGCCATACTTTCATAGATGTTAAAGCATTTGTATCTTATCTAGTGTGTTTCATTCGCTCTCGGGGCTCTTCGTTTCTTTATAAGTTTCAATCAAAGAACGTAATTCACTTAAATTTGACTAGGATATACCTTAGTGTTTGGAAAGAATATTAATAAGCGTGTCTTTCAAGTGGTCACTATTAGCATAAAGACATGACTGTATTCACATCTTCGTGTTACGAAAAGCAGTCTCCAACACATCTGTTCTTATAACCTCATTTTCTCGACAAATATTTCCTCGTAGTTCAATAAGAGTCCGTGACGAGTTACGATATTTCCCTTTCAACATGGTCCATAGAAAGAAATCTCGTTGGGTAAGGTCAAGTGATATTGAGACTAACTACCTATGTGTTGGTAACCTTTCGTAACATGGAGCGGCTTGTGCACTCACTACTTGATGCAAATAAAGACCATTATCACATTTGCTATGAGATAATCACGCATTTCATACACCAAGATAATGTCAGTGCCAACTTTCAATGATTTAAATCCATTAGTTTGAGAGTTATATGGAAAGATTAGAGGTCGAGCACGAGTGAAACACCGTATATGATGCCACCTACCTCTGACTGACAGTTGATATTACCAGTTATCTCCAGTACTGCGTATTGGGCCCTTCGCTTGTCATAAGTGCCCTCGCTGTGTTCTCACTCGTTGTGGTCCTTGGTCGACCATTGCGTCCCCTGTCGCGCACATTTCCTGTCTCCTCAAATGTCTTCAATATCTCAACAAAATTGCGTGCGCTATGTTTCCTCTCTGCGGATAACGTGCACTGAACCGAGATGAAATTACCCTGTTGCTGCGACTACCGCTTACAAAATGACCTGAGCCTTAGATGCCTATAAGCCATAAATAAAATTCAATTCAATTCAATACCACTTACAAGCAAAATCTCCGATCCGTTCGTGAAGGTTAACAATCATGCTATTTATGAAAGTGAATGCTTGACTGCTTGAATGTTTGAAGTGCTATCAAAGAAACAGAGCCTTTGCGACTGTAATAAGAACTAGTTTTACGCTCGTATATTTACGTTTTCATAAGTAATTTATTTGTGTGTTGCCTAAATGTATCCCATTGGAGGGAAACGTTTGGTGCCATTAGTAAACTGTAGTTACATAAGTGATGCTAGTGAATTCAGTAAAGTCAGTTGAATTGCCCTCAAAAGGAGGTAGACTTAGCAGTTAAAAAGCCACAAAAACTTCGCTGTCAAGGAAAGTTTATACGAATTTTGAACTGATGTTATTATGAATAGGATTAACCTCCTATTCCTGTGCGAGTTAGTCGCAATTGCCGCATACCATATCATTTTGTGGTCTATAAAGAATAAACCTATGCACCACTCACTATCTCACTAGAATTACAAGAGTACTGACGAAAATAAAAACATTGTCAACGAGAATTCAAACATTTTGTCCCACGTCAACCAATATTAAAAATTCCTTGAAAATGGCTGTTGAAGGTCGTTTGTCGAAACTATGCCAGTGCATCGGGGTAGGTAATTCCCCCATATTAATTCAACTATGCATGATTGCATAAGTAGCTATAATGCTAACAACACGCTGTGCTAACTTAATTTGAAACAGGGATTTTACTATACTTTTCACGGTATTGTAATTATGAGAATACACGATTAACGAGACTTGTATTTGCAATCCATGGTATTGCTGTCTCAATTTGCTCTATGACAAATAGAATTGTATGTTTACTCGAACGCTATTATTTTCTTGAGTGATTGATCTGTGCCAATTACAACCATCCAATGTAAACACTACCTGAAGTTAAAAAATTCCAATGAAACTCCCCACACACATATTCTAGGGAGTAATTTACCGTTGCAAAACTCAACACTCAAAGAGTAAGAAAATTGTCTAACGATGTTTGGCCATACATCGTACATATTACAAATGTATTTTAGTTTACACAAATCTCATAACTGAAATTGATCGTCAAAGATATATTTCACAGAAGTGGAACGTAAGATGGGACGTTTACCCTTCATTTATTTGGTAAAAATCTGATATCGTAAAGATTATTATAATATTCGTTACAGTACGACAGTTGAGATCTTTCCTGAAACGGTGTAAATGATATTAAAAGAGGAATCAAATCTGAAGCAACACTTTGCGATCTGGTTTCTCTGTCGAAAACCGACGCAATTTACAATGCCGCAGTGCTGTTATGAAACTTCTTGTCAAGAGCAGTTTGGATGACGTAGGGTAATTAACAAAGGTTTATATGTTAAATTAAATTCGCATATCTAATTAAGCAGGAATAAATTTCTTAAAGATGGATATTATGACATTGTGGTCTTGTATCCATCTTCAATGATGAACAAAGAACAGCTTTCTGAAAACGCTAATTACTCATTAATAGCTAGAAATACAAGAAAATAACCTCAGTTTCAGAGGTAAACCTTCTTCTTGAGATTACTTAAACCTTCAGTCTGAAGAAAGAGGTTATATTCCTCTGTCATTGACTACTAGTGCCGAGTTACTGACGAATGATGCTTCTCTTAAAAATTACTTTTTCTGACTTATTTATTTCTAAGTTGCATATACTATTCTTTATGATATCAGTTACCTTGAGAGAAAATGATTATTTTGTCTGCCCAGGTTTTGGGATATTAGAGCAATGATTTAAATATACTTGTTAGTATCCAGCTAATATTGTTTTGTAATTATGGTTTCGTATACGCCATTATATATTCTACTATCTCTTTTAATTCACCTTAATAGTTTTATTTCTTAAGCTCGAAAAAAGCAAAACATTTATTGCTGTTGCGGATATTGCTCTTTCTATATTTCTCTCTCTCTCTCTCTCGCTTTCTCTTCTGTTTTCTGTTAGAATTGTTTTTGCATTTAGGATTGTAGTTCCTCCTAGGGAATTGAGAGAGATTCAGATAACAAGTCATATCCGACGCACTAGATGTTCAGAAGTCAGTCGTGAGTAGCAGGAAGTTCCAAGACAAGTTCCAGCGGAAGTAGGGTTACTAACTGGAGATTGACAAATGCAGAACAAAACTCCGAAAAAAGCCGGACTTTTTTTTTAGAAAATGCCGGAATATAATAAATTTGCAACAATGAACTTTTTTCTCGGCAAAATCTCGTTCGTTATCTACCATTTTATCTAGTGGTGAAAGTTTTGGAGAAGTTAAAGATAAAAATATTCCTTGCTGATGCGCTAGTTCTTGCCTTTTTTGAGTAATTTTCGCGATTTCGCGAACGAAGACAAAAATAGTTGAGTGCGATATACCGACAGTACTACCAACCACGCACCCTAGTAGTTAATAAATAGCGACATATTACAACTTGTGACCATAACGTTTACCATAAATAACAAAAGGAATGTAAATTTAGGTGTAGTCATGTCTTGCTCATTTTATTTTTAAAATGCCGAACTTTTTCAAGAAAAAGACAAATGCCGGCCTTACATTTCTCGAAAGGTTAAAAGGCCGCACAGTTGGTAACCCTAAGCGGAAGGAGATCCGCAAGTGGCTTGAATTTATCTTACAACTAGGCGACCAACGTTTCTTTCTTCACCGGATCAGCTCATAATTTCTAGAATTTGGACAATATTTGATGTGAGGAAAAGAAATATGCAGTACCGTAAATAAAGGAAAACAAAAATGTTTTTTTAATTATTACAAAGGAGACTTCCAGAGTTTTACTGAAATTTGTGCACATATTTAGTATGAATCCTTCAGACTAAAGAAAGAAAAAGTTCCCTGTAAACTTCTAGAGCTATCTATTTCAAATATTAGAAACCGTACAGCTGATACGGCAGGCCTGTCGCATAATATTTCAATAAAACAAATATGCTTTATCTAAAATTGCAGGTTCATAATTATTTAAGGGGCGATTAACAAACTCCTTTAATGGATTCCCGAATAGTATTGGCTGAAGAAAGTGAGGGTCTAAATGTGAAGCTTTCCTAGTAGGCAACAGTAAGTCGTTTGCGCCCTGTTACTATTTCAAGCAGATTAAAGATAGCAAAGAATTTTCATCCAACTAAAGTAGTTGCATAATAGCAGTTGTAAGTATGAGTAACAAGTCTGTTATGGAAAAGGGCAGATGGTTAAAGAACACGGACTTCCCTCGGAAACATTTTCTACTTCACTAGTGAAATTAAGAGATTTGTTGGAAAAAATATTTCCTTTCTAAAAGATATCTATAGTTTTTTCATTGAAATTTTAGCTATAATAGTTACATAGCATTGGCCCTTGCCGTAGAAAATTCAAACATCTATGATGTGTTCCAACTATAACAAATTATTTTGTACAACCCTGTAGACATTCTAATCAGACAGTGGTTAATTCAGAGGGTACGCTTTATGGTAGCCAGAAGCGGTATGAACATAATGATGTTGCTATCAAAGCTCTTGGCTTTGTCACAGCTAATCAACTGGCTTCTTCCATATATAGAGCCATCACCATACAAACAAAATCGCCGCGAATAATCACAGGGCGCCTAGTACATCGAATATGGGCACTTGCTCTCTTCCCTGTTGGATGACTTGCTGAATGGTTAGCAGCTCTTCGGGATAGAACTCATTCCATAAAATTTCAAGAAACTTTGCATAACATTCTCTTCCAGTACAGCCATTCTCAAGTGATCATTCTCTCTATTAACGTTAATTCACAACGGAACTTGAACATACACTATTTTACGTTTTACTATGATTCGATATCCTTGAACATCTTGGCTAAATAGTGGCGATTTTAGACAGAGTTTACGTTTCTTGTAAGTATCTACTGGTGTTTTTCAACGGCATGCCTTAATGTTCAAGTTGGAGCTTAGTATTAGGTAGGAAAGAAGTTAACACCTGCGAAGTGACTTCCATTAAAAATAAAGAATTCCTTATAACTTTACAAAAGGTCTGAAATTAATAAAAATGATAAAAAAATATATAAATCACAATGTAAAATATAGACTGTTTTACTCGTCTAGCGCACACGCACTTAATACCATACTCGCTAATAAAAAGGATGTTAATGAAAATACCAAGTTAATTGAGTTGATTGTAGAAGTAATTACAGAAGCCATTATTGTAGAAGTATACTTGAACAGTTTCAATATTATCGAGCGAAACGTGACATCTCGTACCATTATCCCTACGTCAAGCTGACGTTCTATACTTTATTTGCTCTATGAGCTAGTACCGTTTCTATTTATAATAGGGAATGCTAATTGAAACTTGCTATATTTTTTGAAAATGATATATTATCACTAAATGAAATACATATATTTTTTTTAGAAAAAAAGGATCTCTTTTGACGTAATTTTGTTATTACAATTTTTTAGCTATATCTTAAACACACTGACGGGAAGTAGACTCCCAACACCAAGAAGGGGTTTCACTGCATGAATGAAACCTGGCTAAAAGATTGCATACTCAGATGTATGGTCCTGGAAGGGTATTCTGCAAGTTGAGATCTTGTAATTTCTACGAATGTAATTCATCATGTAGGCTCAATTGTTGAGCAATTCTAATACGCCTATAGCTACTGCATCTTGGTGCTGCGATTTCGTTCTCTGTCAGTGTAGTATTAGCATGTCTTTAATTCTAGTATTTTGGAGATAAATTATTAACAAGGAGGAGCATTATAGAACTTCTTCTTCAAACCAAGTTCTTGACGTAAGTTCTCCACGTTTTCCAAGTCGTCTGAACTAAGAGTGTGATTTCTCCGAGATAATACAGATGTCCCAGAACGAGAAGACCATAAGGTGTTGCATTCAGCCATTATCATATAGGAGTTGGATGATGACCGTGTTAAGAGCCTTAGGATAACCCAATATTTATCCATACCTGAAAAACAGAAATCAGAAAATAATGAAAAGAAATTAACGAATCAATATTTGTTTGAAGCAAAGCTAAAATATATTTATACAATCTTGGTGTGCATAGATTGGATATTATTACTAATTAATTTTCTTAATAGCACGTAATAAACCAATTTTCTTTCATGTTTCTTTGACGAAACAGTGTTCCTTTTTTCTCTCCCAAAATTGCATGTGATATTGATACAAATCATATTCCCGTTTGATAACAAACTTCGGAATATGATTCCTAACTAGAAAAACTAGTAAAATGCTCAATTGATGAAATGACAAAAGTATATTGACCAACCCAAATGCACCAAGGCTTAATTCTAAACGATGTAATATCTCAACCAAAGACGTGTAAGCTTAGCAAAACATAATTGCATTGCATGGCTGTCGTGCAGGATTATATTTTAGCAACGCCTATGTATATGAGAAAATTTCCTATCTAAGAACTTCATTTTTATGCAATTACAAAGTAAAAGCAGCTTAGAAATCTTCTCTAAGATGCATAGAAATCTGCAAAACCGTTTCGTCTTTTACCAATATTTGTGGCGATAATACTCCATTATGTTTGTTTACTGTCATTAAAACATTACCACTTCCTGTAACTATTAGGGCATATTTTCATGAAAGCTTGCGTTGCTTGCTTTGTTTGCAATTTGGGTGAGTAACCATTTGAAACACGTGTTTTATTGCGCGTTTTATTGTAAGATAAGTATAACACGTGTTTCAATTGACTATTTATCCTAATTGCAAACAAAGCAAGCAAAGCAACGCAAGCTTTCATGAAAATCAACCTTTAGTGGTTCAGTCTCAACAGTATTCTAATTTTCAGTTATACTTTTCTTCTCCCTTTTTATTCCTCTTTTACGTGTTATATTGGTTATCATTATGTTTTATTTTAGTGATGGCACTTACTTTCGTCCTGTGCGTACTTTTATGTGTACTTAGTTTGAAAGTCGAGTGATTTTACCCATCCATCCGAGACATATCTTTGGATCACGTAATCTGGTTCAAGGTCATTTGGCCGACATATTGAGTTCAATATAGCGGATCCAACATTTCGTGAAATGCGGTCGTAGTTCAGCTGTTTCTTAACCGATTTAGATTATACTTTTTTATTGGAAAGATGAAAATACAAACTACATTTTAGTTCTTACAATGTTTTGACATTCCTGATATTTTCCTGGATATATTTACTTATTTATGCAATTTTCTAAAATGGTAAAAAATTATGCAATAAGAGAAAAAAAAAGAATGTACAGTTTATAAACTTTAATTTGAAGTGCTATACGTTAGAGTTCTTTATAAGAAATTACCTAAAAAAAAAGCTTGCAGGCAAGGGCGCCGACCCCGGGGGTCCTGCCCCCCCAAAGTTGAAGTGGGCCCCCCTAATGGGGGTCCCAAATGATAAGGTGAAGTCGGTTCTCCTATTTCTACAGTACATGGTCATTCATTTTCCCTTTCTACTAAGCTTATCTCCCTTTGGCAAATCTATTTCATTGATAAATTCCTCCCTGAAACTCGTGTGCTAGAGTACTTATATAAATTACATCAAGTATAATAACCCTCTCCGAGCTAAAGGAGTTAATTAACTCGTGAATTGCTCGTGTTGTTTCTGGAATTTCGTGCATAACATCGATAAAGACCATTTAGTAAGAAAAGAAAAGAAAGAATGAAAGAAAAATGAAAACGTATTTTCTGTCGTTTAACGCTCGGAACGCCAAGATCGGGTCATAAATGACTCATACAATCAAAATATATTTTTTGTCCATTAGTCATTAAATGAAAGAGTGAAATTCTCTGTATTCTTCACGTACGTATCCATAAATCGTATGGTAGAAAATGACGTTAAAATCATGTATTTATTGTGTAATAATTTAAGAAAATCAAGCATGAGTCTATTTGACCTAATCTTGGCGTTTTGTGTAACTATTTTTAAATGTCATTTTATATTAATATAACAAGTTGTTGTCGGTTCTAATGATCACACGTCTCTTTGCAAACGACCTACACTTTATAATTTCTCAATCAAGGAGCGAAGAAACGTGGATGCTGCTGCTAGTGTAGTGGTAAAGACAAGTACTCCGCATACTGTCAGCAATGTAATCGCTTCATTTGCAAGAATAAGAATACAACAGATGCGGTGAGCTTTACATGTGTGAGAGAGAAAGTAAGGTAGTTTGATTCTGGTAATTTTATATGTAGTACTTTATATGTGTAAATAAGTAAGAGACTCATGGTTCCTTCATTTTTGTGCTGCCATGAAAATGGTTACAAGGTTAATATGATGTATTAATTTTTCTGTATTTTTCATTATTTTGTAGTATCTACTTGAAAAAATAAAATACAATAAATAAATACAATACAATGAATACACCCATACTCTAAAATACCTTGATTTTGAAAAAGTACTTTATTTGATACGCGAAATATGCGTGGGTTGAAAATGACTCATCTTGGTGTTCTGTGAGATGAAATTATCTTGGCGTTCCGAGGGTTAAGGATCATTCATCGTGATTTTGTCATATACAAACATAATTTAAGAAAAAGAAAAATTACGCAAGAAAAATAAGCGACAAGAAGAACTCACACAAAAGTAGGAGCAGACTTACACTAGGAAATATATCCGTCAAACTGCTGTTTGGATGTAATTATTATTTACTGTTAATACCGTAATTTTGAATTTCTAATACATATAAATAGGGACACTAAATAAAGCGGGTAAAAAAAGTATTTGCAAAAGTTCAACAAAGAGGAAAACAGACTCCATCACACGTAAAACACGGACCATTTCGAAATCTCTTGTCATTCTATGATAATTTGGATGGTTTAGATAGATTACTATAGAACTAACTACCACTTGATACACCTGTAAGGTAACAGGCAACGAGAGAGTGAGGACTGCATAAATTCATTGCAAAAAAAAAAGTATTTAAACAACCCCATACTACTCTCGAAATAAATGTTCTAGGTATCCTTTTGTGTACAAGAGCAATCCACATAGTGTATTGAAGCAATCCACACCGCATCAGGAAAGCCAAGTTTGTCTGCAATCCATGCTTTACCGTTGAATACATTATAAAGAAACATAAAATAGAGCAATTATTGCGGAGTAGAATCCATTCTGGCCAACCAAGAAAACTAACTGCGCGGAATGAAACGTACATTCTCCATTCTGTGAACAAAACTCAAAGAATTAGTGCTAAAGATTTTGCTACTTCACTCGCCTATGATATGTAAGTTAAGATTACACCACAAACAATCCAAAATTCATTGAAAAAATTGGGATTTAGAAGATGTGTATCCAGGGTATGTATACTGGACATTCCATTAGTAATTATAAAACACCAGATCATAACAGACCCTACAACATTTTTACCAATTGATATCCATCACTACAATGCAAGTTTATCTTCGTCTCATCCTAGAAAAAATTTTTTTTTCCAAAATTCCAGGCACTCATATTTATATTTTGGGGGAAAATTAGAACTTCTTCTTTCTGCTTTCTACTGAAGTGTGTGTGTTTTGTTTCATGCTATACATCTTCTGAATCCCAATTTTTTTGTTCACATATACATCTCTGTAACATTAACTTGCATATCATAGGCAAGTGAAGTAGCCAAATCTTTATCACTAATTCTTTGAGTTTTGTTCACAGAATGAAGGATGTAGGTTTCATTCCGGGCAGTTAGTTTCCTTAGTTGACCAGAACGAATACCCACTAATTATTCTGTTTTTTTCTTTGTTATGTATCTAACGCTAGACTATGGCTTTCCAACAACCTTTGCTATGTCTCACTCTCAGTACCTTCTACCTTCCGCTCGTAATTTGAAATTGAAGTGAGCAGTTCCAATGTTGTTCAACTCACTTTGTTCCCCCATACTGCTTCTTTATGCCTGACAGGGTGTGGATTGCTTCAATACACCACGCAGAGTGCTTTTGTACACAATAGGGTACCTAAAATATTTCTTTCGAGAGTAGTATGGGGATGTCAAATACATTTACGTAGTTTTCACTCTTTCGTTCAGTACAGTTCCAAAATAAGTGTACTGAAATATCGTGGTGGCAATTCGTTCAAGCAAATTATATTTTGCGTAAGAATTTTCGTCTTAGTCGAAAAGGTAATGATCTTGGAAAAGCTAAAAAGCTCCCCTCTGCACAAATTCATAACCCACTCTTTCCAATAAAATTAAAAATATTGAAATTTAGTTCTTCAAAAATTTCGAGATGTGTTTCAGCAGGTCAAATCTCGAGGTAATTGAACAAAAAATCCTCTAAAATAACTTCGTCAAATAAAAAGGAAATATACAATTTTGTACAGTTTGAATCCGAACCTAGTACTCAAGACATCTTAGTGTTGAAGCAACTAAGTGGCGTTTGGCCGAACTCCGAAATTTGTCTCACAAGATGGCTATGCTTCGAACCCAGGTAACAGAAATCTTATCTGAAGCAAAAGCTTTTGTTAGCGAAGAAATCCTCCTCCAAATCTTTCAGCTCATCATCAAGCATATTTTTATCCAAGCACGAGGAACACCTCCATAAATATACCGAAGAAAATTTAAAACCGTAATTAGGTAACCCGTGTCTCGTGATACTGAGTTATTTCTACAACAATGAATTTATATTAATTTGAAATATGCTATATACGTAGCTTAAATAATAATTTCGATTTGACAAAAATATAAAAGTAAGTGACGAAGTTTAATATTGTGGTCAGCAACGCATATTTATTTAAAAAATGTAAAAGTAATGTTGAGTAAGTATTGTCCAACCCCTAAATCCGCACACGCCATTTTTCAGAAGTCGTTTGTTCTTTTTAAAACAGTTGTTTGTTCTTAGATTTAAACATCTGTAAAATTTTGTTATTCGTTTCATACGTTTGAGTTCCCAAAGATTTTAATATGTACGCCTTTCTTGTTTGAACGCTGAGAACTTAAAATCGAATTTTCTTATCTAGTGTGTAGATTTTTTGGGCATAATTGCAAATCTGACTGGTAAATTCATTCTGTAACTTGAGATCTAATTTTTATTCATGTCCCAAGTGTAAAAGAATAAAAGAATTAAGGCACATCCATTTCAATGTTTTAAAGTATGTCGGTAACTTGTTTCTGATTGACCATTGTACCTCCTAAATAAATAGTATCACAATTATAAATAAATTATAATAAATATAACAATTATTTAGCTCTTTATAAATCTTCAGACAACAAAAAAATTATAATTATTATTTTTGGAGTACTATAATCGGATTGTTCAAAGCAGAAGGGCGTAAGTGTATTCTTTAAAAAGTTTCCACCAGTGCACAAAGAGGAGACAGATTAAAGATATGTAAGAGTTAACATCTGTCCTTACGAACAATTATGGAAAAAAATATTTCTGAAACTCGAATAGGAACAAAAGTATAATGAAATTCTAATTCCCAAAAACTTATTTCCCTACGTACAAAAAAAATTCTCATGAAAAGTTAAACAGAATGTATCTTATACCCTTTTGCATTGAATGCAACGCCATGCTATTTAAAGGGTAACTCGGATATCAAATAAATCTTTTTATCATAAATAATAATGTTTACTTTGTTCAGGACTTAAAGGATCTCACTTTCCCAAGCAGGTTATAAATCTTTTATTTAAATCAGGAAATATTAAGCATCTTCAGCGTTATAATAAAATATTAAACTCCTTTAGGGCATCCTATCGGCAAAGATTAATCATTTGTTTTGATTTTGAGAAGAAATGTGTTTTGAATATGACGTAGATAATTTTCTCATGTAAGCACCATTGAAAAATAAAAAATATCTCCTTTTACTTAAAACAAAATCTCTTGAAATATTAAATGTAGATGATGACCTGACATGAAGTTAAATTCAACGCGGATTGATAATGAATTATTTTTAATACTTTAGATATATTAAAGTTTCTATAACAAGGGACTCATAATTTGAAACAGTTTTAGATAATTTTCCACGTCGTAGGGGATTTAGAAACTAATTTAATTCAATATCTAGGATTTCAAATTTGGCTTTGCACAACTGACAAAACACTTACGTCAGCTGTTTTAAGTATGAACATTTTTCTTTTCAAACATAAATAAAAATATAAATAAAATTAATGACTTTGTGTGTGCAATTTAAGTACGGTCATGCAATTAAAGGATATACACAACATTATACACATTCAATCTTATTCCGTACGTACGAAAGCGCACTACTCCATGCAGTTCAGTACATACACTTAAAAAATATATATTTAAAGAAACAATAAACATGCAGTGAAACATCAGCCGTACTTACTTCCACCTATCGTTTTCCCCGTATAACGATCCTTAAAATAACCTGAAACAAAACAAAAATAATTATACATTTAACTTGAAAATTAACAAAATAAATAGGAGCGTTGTTTTGAAATTAGAAAACATTACTATTTTGAATAGACTTTTATAGACACTTTAATTTTCCATAAATCATGATATTAAAGCCAATGTAATTTTCGAAACATAATTTATAATCCAAAATACAGTAGAATTAAACTTTTTAAAATCACGAAACTAATGTTTATAGATAAGAATTGTCATAGAGTTACTTAATTTTATTTATTTCTTATTTTTCCATCGCAGAGTTAAGGCCCCAGAGGCTTTCTCTTTCACATAACCACATACAGTCACTTACAAAAATAAATGAAGGTTGGAGTTGTAAGAAAAAATAGTTCTTTCTTCGAGGAGAATTGTTTCACTGTACGTCTAATAGTCAGACAAAAAACATGACAGTACAAATATGCGCCAAAACATGGTATGACAGGATATTTCTCCATTTGGAGGAAGAAATAATTGATTCGTTCACCATCATATAGAGAACCGCGAGATAGAGAGGCAGAAATTCCAGTGACGTTAAGTTCAAAGATATAAAATTTAATGCAAAGAAAAATAAAATACTACTATGCACATCAATCATGCAGGAACCATCATTATTCAATGTAATAAAACACGATTTGTTCAAGCAAACACACACAGTCACACACACAGAGAAAGAGAGAGAGAGAGAGAGAGAGAGAGAAGAAAAAAGAAGTAAAGGAACGCGTGGCAGAAGACGGGGGAGCAACGAGAAAAGAGAAGAATAGAAGGAAAGAGGGAAATAAATATTTTGACGGAAGACATGTAAATAAATGAATTTTTTACGCTAATGAATATACAATCTGCGTCTTCCCCCTCCCCTCTCTCTCTGAATTGTGTTTTTCTTCCTTTACGGGATAAATCTCTTGCAGTAGCAATCGCGAACAACATTTACAACGATTAATTCCTTGAAGAAAATAATTTGAAATACAGGTGGAAAATAGAACCAAGAACTTTCAGAATGAGAGTCTGACACGCTGACCACTAACTACACAGACCATAACAAACGTGTTGTTAAGTCAGCCATTAAATTCGCTACTATCAGCGAGTTACGCCCTGTTCTATTTTAAGTTTGAGTTATATTTGCGGCCTGTAGGCATCTATAGCTTATACCCCCTGATTTCATAAAAAACGTTTGATCTGTAGATCAAGATCAAGCATGAAATTATCCGCAATCTTGAAAACTTTCTGTTGCACCAACATATATCTCGGATTAATAAATGATTAAAAGAGTGATTTCGTAAATCTACGAAATGAGTTCTTGAAGGAACCGATCGCACCAGTAATCCACGCGCGAATGACATCTCGTAGCATGATTACGTAACACATGTGTAGTGTAAATACAACTTCGAAATCCCCATTTGCAAGCACCGACCGTGGGTAATTGGTTAAGCTGTCGGTTTGTTGAGTGAAAGAACCTGGGTTCAAATCTCGGTTTGTGCAACTGATTTTTTCTTTCAAAATAAATTCCTATATGTTCATATTTGTTATTAATATTTGCTCTCTTGCATCTTTCGTAGATTATATTGGATTAGTGACCATAGGTCAGATTCGGTTATGTATCTTTACACTTTTGTTTCGTTCTTTCAAAGTACATTTCTATCTGTTTGTGACAATCTGGCCTTATCTAACCTCCGCTAAACCATGGTCACTAAAAATGCAGGAATAATAATAATAATAAATGTGGACACCTCGTGATTCATTTTGACAAATTTGGATAATGGAGCAAAGGAATAATCCTTGGAAGGAATTCAAAAAAGCTGTCGTATGTGTAACATTTAAAGCAAATAATATAACTCCCTAGGTTTTAAAGTGTACTCGAGTTCACAGAAGTCAGATACGCGAAATTTACGGCAACCCAGTGGTCAAAATAAAGAGATGTGGGGAAATATCCCCTGGAAGTCCGCATGTGGGCACACGTATATTCGATTTATCACATTATTTTCTTATCAACAACATATCACCCCCCTGTAAAAATACCTTTATTCACATACTGGCCAACCTTAGTTTTTCTTTTTAGTTTTTGATCTCAACAAACACCCGAGCGATACCATCAATTTAGGCCCTGTCCGGATCATTCCAGTATCGAGCGGACGTGGCTTAGTGGTACGCCTCGGACATGGATGTTTGTGTTGTGTGATTTTAACTTAATTCTAAAAATATCAGTTTATACAGGTTAAAAAAGTTATATCAAATTGAAGAAGTAAAGCCCGCTTAGGGTGAACAAAGTTTCAAATAAGTTGTAGAGAAATGGCTTAGCATTCGGAAATTTCTGGGATCGATTGAAGCGGGTAACCATTCTAACTGAGTTTGCCAAAGATTTTCCCTCAGCCACGCAAGTCAAAGGTTGTGATAGTACCTATAAATAGGCCCTGGCCACCACACTGTCCCAACTGTATTCCAGCTCGATCCTCACATGCCTAAAGGCCTTCAAATATTTTTTTAAAAAATCCTTCCAGGATCCTTTTACCCCACTCTATCCCGGGCGAGTCCTAAGTTTAAACCACATAAAATAATTCACAAATTTACACAAATCATACACTGTAGATGTGAATGTACGAATATAATAAACTGTGTTTCAGAAATAGTAAGGCACACTTTGCTTATCATTCATTAGCAATTCCCAGTGGTAGAGCGTGGGCGTATTGTTCGGGAGGTCAAGGGTTCGATCCCAACGGCGAATCATTCTGACTGAGGTTTTCCATGGTTTTTCTCAGTCACAACAAGCAAATATCAGGATTGCACCTTCAACATAGTCCTGGCCGACACCTTCCCGAATCCTTTCCCTTCCCTATTCCGGCCTGAATCTTAGTTGCCTAAAGGCCAGAAAAAATCAAATTAATTGTCAATCCTGTAATATTAATTACAGGACATATATATTAATTCCAATTTTAATATATCGTTGTAGAAGAAACTAACAAATGGCAGAAATGTTATTTGAAAAATGTTATTTAAATTTTACGATTTGAAAAATAATGTTTTTTTTTTGTTTTTGTTTTTCAAAAAAATTGACAAGTATATAAATAAGTATAAACAATTATACCCCACAGATGTAGTAGGGACAGGGAGGCGAGAAGAATCAGTGATGCTTGGTAATTAAAATTTCACTTAGTGTAGAGGGTATGGGATTACGTAGCAGGATAGAATGAGGAACCAGATAGCTGGCTCGTTACAAGTTGTTATTGTTTATAAAATTCAGCGTGTCCGATGAAGCCAAGAAGTTAGTTAGTTGATTAATTTCTCACACCTTTTTCAGTTTTTTAATTAAAACGCATTGATTTGCTATGCTTATTTTTTCAGTCTTAAGTATATTAAAGCAATGCTTTGACCTGGAAAATATCATATTTGTTTTGTTATGAGATCGAAGATCCGCATAATATCGATATTTTACAATAAATACTGTCATCAGCAGAAGAAACAAGTCTTGTTGATCTGATAGACGTATCGGCCTCTCGTGCCTAGGGTAGCAAGTTCGAACCATGAAAAATTAATCTTTTAAACAAAAGAAAATTGGGTTAATTAGTTCAACCCAGGCACACACAATTGTCTATTTCTAAAAAAGTATTTGTAAATATTTTTCAAATAATAAAATTTTTAAATAATAATATTTTCAAATAACATTTCTGCTCCTATTTGTGAGTTTATTCGACCACGATAAATTTAAAATAGATTTAATCTATATGTTATGTAATTAAAGTTAGGCAATTTGAATTGACAATGTATTTGAAGTTTATTTATGACCTTTAGGCATATACGGCTTATGCCGGGATAGGGAAGGGGAAAGAATTCCGGGAGGTGTCGGCCAGGACCTATGTTGAAGGTGCAGTCCCGACATTTGCCTGGTGTGACTGAGGAAAAACACTGGACAACCTGCCAGATTGGTCCGTCGCTTGGATCGAACCCACGACCTCCTGAATGCTACGCCAACGCTCTACCACCGAGAATTAACAAGAAAGAATGAGCGGGGTATCTTACTTTTCTTGACACCAAGTATATTGTATTCGTATATTCACATCTACAGTGTATGATTTCTGTGCATGTGTGAATTGATTTATGTTATTGAAGCATAACACTAACCCAGGATATGGTGGGGTAAAAGGATCCTGCAAGGATTTGTTTAAAATTATTTTAAAACCTTTAGGCATATCAGGATCAAGCCGGATATGGTTGGGAAAGTGTGTTGGAAGATAGACGGCCAGAGCATATTTATAGGCACCATCACAATGTTTGCCTGGTATGGGTGAGGCAAAAAAATTGGGAAACCTCAGTTAGAATGGTCAACAGCTGGAATTGATCCCAGGACTTTCCGAATGCTAAACCAACGCTCTAGAACTTTTTTGAAACTTTTTCACCCTACGTGGTCTTTACTTGTTCCATTTGATATAACTTTTTAACCTCTATAGACTGATATTCTTAGAATTATGTTAAAATCACACACCCAAACATTCATGACCCAGGCGTACCACTAACTAGGAACACTCTTTAGATGATAATCTGGCAAAAGCGAAATTTTTGCGCGGAATCGATGGCCCACCAACCAAAAATGCATCATACAAATTTCTAACTTTAGCATTTGCGTATGCCCACCACTAACCAGGGCCTTCCCAGTGACAGAAAGTAAATGTTCATCACAGAAACGGACCTTACCTAACCTACGCTATCCCATGGGCACTAAATTTTATATAATCTACGACAAATAGAAGAAAGCAATCAATAATAATATTTTTTTTAGAAAAATATATTTTTAAGACAAGAAGAAGAAAAAATCTTAACTTTGTTTTAAATAAACCTGCACTTTTAAAAACAATCTTGAAAATGCAAGAAAGGAATTACTAATAATAAATTAAAACTTTTTAAAATGTTTTTTTTTTAAATGAAGAAAATTCTAGCCCGTACGCCGCGGATCAAACCCGTTTTTTTTTATTTCGTGATCCAGCGTCCTACCAATACGCCACGCCAGGCAGCTGGCAACTGATGCTCTCGGTGCTGTATTTAAATTCCCAACTATTTACATCACCCACTTTTGCCAAAAGCACTTCTGCCAAAAGTGGGATTTACTTTCTTGAAAGACAGTTCTGAAATCTAAGATATATGTGTGAATAAACCGCTGAATGTAGCGAGTTTAATGGTTAATTTAACAACAGATTTGTTGTGGTCTATATAGCTAAGTGGTCAGCGGGTCAGACTCTCATTCTGAAGGTCTACGGTTCGATTCCACGATCGGTTTATCAAATATTTTCTTCTAGGATTTAAGCGCTGTAAATGATGTTCGCGATTGCTACTGAAAGAGATTTATCACCTATAGGGAGAAAAACACAAGACAGAGAGAGAAGGGGCAGGGGGAGAGAGACAGAGTGTGTATTCATAAACGTTAAAATTGCATTTATTCGTATGTCTTGCGCCATTTTTCCCCTCTTCCCTTGTTTTCTCCTATCTTTTTTCGCTCTCTCGCCGTCTTCTTCCATTCTAACAATCTCTCTCTTTCTCTCTCTGTGTGTGAACAATGCATTGTGGCGATTTCTGCATGATGTCCCTATTATTGTTTTCCTTTTCTTTGCATTAATTCATATCTGTTAGAACTTAACGTAAATAACATTTCTGCCTATCTATCTCGTTGTCCTCTACATGATGCTGAATGAATCAATTCTTTCTTCTTCTTCCAAATGGAGGAATATCCTGACATGCCATGTTTCGGCGTATATTTGTACTGTCATGTTGGTTGTCTAACTATTAGGCGTACAAAGAAACAATTCTCCTGGAGAAAAGAATTGTTATTTCTTAGCCTTCCAAACTCCACTTATTTTTGTAAGTGGCTGTTCAAATGAATCAAGAAATACAGAAAAAAAGTTAGAAGTCTTAAAAAATACGTCTGGTATTAAGCTCAAGCTAAAGAAAACACAGGCATTGAACTTGAAAACTACGTACATTAAATTATGAATTGGTGCAACAGGTAAATGCTTCCTAACATTTTGCTATATTAGGTGTGCACTGGTATAGTGATTTTATACGCACCATTGACGTGGCTGCAAAACGGAAATTACAATCATTTATTATTGATACGAAAGTTTATAAGTGTCTGACTTCCATATTAGACAGAGGGAAGTTGCTTAATATATGTGGGTTGGGTTCAGTAAAATATATTACCAATTACAACTTTTTGCAGTCTCTAAAACGTTTTGAGCTCAAATACACAAACATATAGGTTAATTTTTTTATGGTTTAAGGGGGGATGTACGTCTTTGTGGTCAAAATTTTCGATTTTTTGTTTTATACATTTTTTGAAAGTATGATATGAGTAGAATATTTCCTGAAAGTTTCAAATGTGTGTGTGTCCGGAATCCTGCCCAAAACCTTATTTATATGCAGATATATGTTAATTTTTTTTCCTTCTTTTCAACGTGTATGACATTTGAATCCAAATTTCTAGAACACTGAATCTTTTAATCCACATTACGCAACTGTCTGCGTAATTTTTCATTGTTGACTGAAGCCACGGTTTGCTTGCGATATTTTTCATCATTGTTAGTACATTTTTTTTCCGTTAGGAGAAGGCCTAATTAGTATACGAAGGGTCAAATTCTCGAAGATGGAAAGCCATTAGGCGGAAAAGGAGACTAACAAACAAGGAAATTGATTCCTTATAAGTATATTAGCAAGGCAATAAGAGAAAATGTAAATGAACTTCAAAGCATGAAAAAGGCAGTGTGGGCAATATTTTTCCATAAGTCTTCAACTGACGAAAATCCAATGCACATGTTTTGTCCAAAGAACAAGGAATCATGGTGTGGATACAACAGAGGGCCAGAAACTGGGGAAGTTTATAATCACAGACACTCTCTACCAGCTGCAGTAATGAATACAATAAAGCCTACTTTTAGAGCACTTGCAGATCCAGATCTCCTAGAAAAATGTCTGACGGTAAAACTCAGAATCCAAATGAAAGCTTGAAATCCTTGATCTAGCAACGCTGTCCAAAACAGGTTTCGTAGGCTCAAAAGTTCTACAAATAGCGCTGTATGATGCTGCATTATGTTTTAACAGTGGTTATGCATCGCGAATTGATGTACTAAAAGAGTTAGGAATAACTCCAGGAAAATTCAAAATGCAAATTATAAGAGATGTCAATAAGAAGAAACTAGCCAAGGCTGAGATGTCAATGAATGAGTTGATAAAGGAAGCAAGAATTAAGAAAATGAGACAGAAGAGAGCACAAGAGGATACGCAAGACGACGAAGCGTATGGATATGGAGCATTTTAAGGACACAGAAATGTTCCTGAGCGCAGACCGCGTTGTGTATTTTTTATTTATTATTTCTGAAAACTACATTTTCCAATGTTAATGTACCTTTTTTTGAAAAGCTGTTTTACGTAATGCGAAGAAACTTTGCACAAATGTTGTTTACATTTAGTTGTATTTTATGAACCAGAATTGTTATGTTACCTCTGTAATTGTTTAACATACTCTCGGATATATAATAAATAAAAGGTAAAAAATTGCTACCAAAATTTCATAAATTAGCAACAGTCAAACTATTCAAGACACACTAATGATTTTGGTTCACAGCAATCACTTCGACGACTAAACTAAGTGGTAAAAATTTCCAGAAAATTGCATATATAGTTTCTGAGAAAAAGGTACAAATATATTTTTACATTGTTGTAATTTAACTAGCACGTTATGCACACTGTAGGGAAGTCTGTGAGCAAAAAACTTGTACAAATGTAGTAAAGTCTACCATGTAGGTATAGACTAAAACTTGGATGCGCAACTTCACATCAAAGCAGAATATGGCCACTAGAGTCCGATAACACCAAAAGCCGTACATCCCCCCTTAACCAACTTCTGAGAACTCCTCGTGATGTTCTTTATCAAGAGATAGAAGATGGAGGTATACATTTTAAAAATGTTCAATATCAAGCAAGAAAATTATCACATAGATTATTACAGGCCCTATGCGTAAATACAGAAATTGGCTTATGATGCTTTAATATTAGTTATCAGAAAAGTTTATGAAAACACACCAATTGATAAGAGGCTCTAGGCGGCTTCAGATTTCGCTTATGCCGTTATTGGGGTTATTCCTATGGAATCTTTTACCGTAAAAGATTTTTATTGGTATTATTTACATTTAGATCTACTAAATCAAAATGTACAGGGTACGGCAAAGGATGAAACATGGCCTTTAATATGTCAGGATGTAGCAGTTTTAAAATTTAATTCAGTATTGCATCATCATATGTTCTTACAGATTCAGAATTTAGAATATTTTGGTAGTATTCCATATAAGAAAGGCATCCGAGACTGTGAAGCATGTAGTAAGTGCAAACAGAAAGAAATATTGACATACAAATTGATTGAGTGTGGACAGAAGGAAGCGCTCCGGAGTAAATTTAAGATTATAATGGGTCGCATGTTGCGTATTAATACGAAAGAAATGACATTTGAAATGATCTTTGGCTATCCTGTATATAGAATTCTTCCGCCAGCGAAACGCAACTTTCTCAAGTGGCTCAAACTGGTTGCACAAACACTATATATACTTAAATTCGAGAAAGAATTTAGAGATGAAAAATGGTATATAGAATATATGTTATATAAATATAAACAAATGTGTAAAGAAAACAAAACAACAGGTTTTTCATTATATTATAAAACGTTATATTAAACATAGGTGCACATATATGATATTTCTGTCATCAGTTGAAGAATTAAATAATAAAATTATTGTTATAAGGATTTTGTTACTTAAATGCTAACGTGTTTCCTATACAAAGAAATTTAAAAAATACAAAGACATTTAAAAAAAATAGAGCTGTGGCTACTGCATCCCTTGACCTAGGTGATGTTTTTGTTTTAGATAAATAACTTTTTTTTACACATATACGGAATTATGCATATTCAAATCATATAAAGTGCACTAACCATAGGTTAGGTTAGGTTGATTTATGTTCGGTGGGATTTTGACCACGCGATTCGTTGTATATTACGACAACGGTAACGATTGTTTCTGGCGTCCAATTCTGAGGCGATGCTTTCTATCTCGAACGAGTAGTAATTTGCTTTGTCTGTGCCTTATCAGCTGAAACACACAAGACAGTACTTTGCTATGTTTCGTTTGATTATACCATATTATATTTTGTGCGCCTGTGTTTCAGAAAGAAAAATAAATTTAGGTTTCTCAAAGCAATTAATACCCAGTGCTTGTGATCCAGGCGGTAACGCCACGGCCTGCGGATCGGTTAAGAGTAGGTACGCGGGTTTGAAGCCCGCAGCTCAGTTGTATAGCGTTGGCTTAGCATTCGCGAAATCTTAGGTTCAATCGTAGCGACCGACCGTCCTGACTGAGTTTTAGGGGGATTCCTGTCACACCACGATATTGTCAGATGGTATCTTCAACTTACACATTGCATGACACACTCTCGCATCCTTTTCCCTTCCCTATCCCGGCCTGAGTCTTAGATGCCTGAAGACCATAATTAAAATAACGCAATGTTATAATCTTTTTACTATGAGTTTTGGGCGTAGGCCTTGGTTTAGTGAGGTTTTAAGGAATTTGATAAGAGGATGCACCGATACTAAGCGAGTTTAGGTCAGGAGTTTGTTTTGTTTTTAAGCGACTTAAAAGCGGGAGTTGAAGGTAGGTGTTAGCTTTGTATTTTCAGCGAGTTGAGAGCGAAAGGGTTTATTAGATGCTTTTTAGTTTGAAGGAACACACGAACCCAAGCGAATGCATGTGCAGGAGTTTTGCTTCGTTTCCAAGCAAGTTGAGAGCATGAAAAGAAGGGAGAGGCGATCACTCGAACAAGAGTGATAGTTGTTTTAATGACATTTTGATATTTGTAGAAGCTCTGTGGGGTGTGATCCTCCGATGTTTTTTTGATGATGACGACAGTTGTGGTTTTGGCTTTTTAACGAATGATTGTTGTCGTTTGCTTGTATTACTACGTTACAACCTTCGTAGTACACACGTTTACGTTATGTAGTAATCACTTTACTCTATGTTTACGTTATGAAATGCGCTGACATGTGCTGATGCACACACGTCATTACAATATTTAAATTTGAAGCATGTGGCCGAAATTTCCCAGATTCTCCCTCAGATTCACCAAGGGTACGCCGCGATGTTATGTAGTGTTCGATTTGTAGTAAAGGATGTTTGGGATTTTCCATTCTTTGCAAAAATCTTTCCTGGCTCTGTTTACAGATCCTCTCACCTATACCGATATACAGATATGCATGATCCCAAAATATCCTATAAAACATATCTCAGTTATTCTTCCGTATCTTCTACCTAACTCATCCCAACCTAATCCAAAGATACTAAAATCTCATAAATTGAATCCGAAACAATTATTACGTAATATACGTATTTATTAGTCTGTTCATTTGTTCTGGCAAACAGTTCTCATTTATAGCGGAAGAAATTCTAACTAACTATACCAACTGGAAATCACAAATAGGTTCGAAATATTAGCCGAATCGATGACAATTATAACGAAGTTGATGTAAGAAAGATGTGGGAGGCAATTTGTGATTATAATGAAGAACGCAGCGAAGGAACGTTTAGGTGAGAAGAAACAGCAAAAAAATAAGCCTTGGTTTGATGAAGAATGCCTTCAGCTTCATGAGGGACGGACGAAAACAAGCAGGGCAGCGATGGCTAAATAATAAAAGAGAAGCAAATACCAACCACTACTTAAACGCGAAACTAAACACCACACGGGGTTTCGGAAACAAAAAACCGAGAATATCTTACTCAGGAGATAGAGGAAAACGGGAAGACAAATAACATACGAGATCTGTATAAAGGGGTAAAGTCGTTAAGGAAAGATTACCAGCCTAGATTAGGGATGGTTTAAAATGAACGCGGAGATCTGCAAGCGAATCGGAGTAAAATTATCGATGTGTGGAAAAAAATATTTCTCAAACTATTTAATGTACACAACGGAGAAAAAAAACAGAGGAATTTTAAATCTATACATCAGAACCGTGGGTACCCGAATCTAGCGAGATCGAGATCGAAATGTCGGTAAAGAAGTTGAAAAAATTCAGTTCACCAGGTTAGACAATATTCCAGCGGAATTAATTCATTCGAAAGGAACGGCACTGATCAAGGAATTGTATAAATGAAGAAGTGCTATATGGAGAAAGGAGGAGCTTCCAAAGGAATGGAAAACCTCAATAAAAGTTTCGGTTTATGAAAAAGACGAAAAATCGGACTGTAATAGTTACCGCGGAATTTCGTTACTCTCAACATGTTACAAAGTACTGAGTAATATCCTGCTAACTCGCCTAAGTGCATACATAGATGAAATAATTGATTGGAGATCAGCAATGTGCATTTAGGAAATGGGACTATGCACCAGTTATTTATTTAGTTTTAGAAAGCATACGAGTCTATCAAAAGAGAAAAACTGTACAATATCCTGGTACAATTTGAAATTCCGAAAAAAGTTGTTCAACTTGTGATGATGTGTCTCAATGATTCAATAAGCAGTTTACGGGTAGGTACTAAAATGTCAGATAGTTTCGAGATTCGCAACGGATTGAAACAAGGTGATACTCTGTCGCCATTACCTTTTAACTTTGCGTTAATATATGCGATTGAGAAAAAATACAAAAGGGACTAACATTGAATGGCCTGAATCAACTGTTCGCGTACGCGGATGATGTAGATTTAATACAGGATGATATAGGTGCACTACAAAGTAACCGATGTCTTAGTAGAAGCTTAGGATGATATAGATCTACAGGCAAACATAGAGAAAACAAAATACTTGATAACAAGCCGAAACACTGCGAATGAAGGAAATATATACATAATAATTAAGAACAAGAGCATAGAGAAAGTAAACAAATTTAAATAATTGGGAGCATACGTAAGAAGCAAAGCGAGGACACGGAAGAAATAAAAAGTCGCTTAGCATTGAGCAACGCATGTTTCTATTCAGTCCAGAAACTCCTAATCTCGCGGTTAATATCAAGAGAGTTGAAATTGGAAATGTACAAAACGGTTATTCTGCCGGTAATACTTTACGCTTGTGAAAGTTGGAGTACGACCCTAGGAGATTAACATAAATTACAAGTGTTTGAAAATAAGGAATTGAGAAAGATACACGGACCGAAACTAGACGAGATGACTGGGGAATGAAGAAGACTGCATAACGAAAACCTTCACGGGCTTACACGATATTGTAAAAAAAATAATGAAATTACGACGACAAAGTTGGGCAGGCCATGTAGCTCGGATGGGAGAGAAACGAAGACTATATTCCATCGTGGTTGGTAAACTGGAGGGAAAGAAACCGTTGGGAAGATCAAGACGACCTTGGGAGGATAATATTAGAATGGATCTTCGAGAAGTAGCTGGTTGTGATGAAATCAGGCTTGATCTTACTCTGGATAGAATCCTGTTGAGAGCGTTTGTTACTGCGGCGATGAACCTGCGAGTTCCGATAAACTATAGAGTAAGTAAGAATTAACTTTTAATCATATTTGTACTCATTATTCGCGAAGAAAATATGTAACTGAATGTATAAAAGTTCCGGTAATTACATACAAGTGTTTTCCGACAGTAATAATATGAACTACTCTACCAAGTCCTAACGGCAGTCTATTACTCTACTATTCAGATAACAAGCTACAGAAAGTTAAGTTAGTCAAAAATTGTGATGCTATACTGTTTTTTTTTAAGTTGAGAACAAACAACTCCTATTTAGAAACGTTTTTCCTAAACTGATATTTTTAACAGATATTTTAAAAAAGATGTACTGCTATCACTGCTACGAAAAAGTAACCATTTTGCCCTTAATTATTGCACAGTGTGTTGTAGTGATGGAATAAAAGTCTATGTGACAACATTCGGCGCTACACCGCTCTGCGAACAAGTTTCATCTTCTTTGCCGTTTTTTCTCAGTACATCCAAAACGTAACATAGACGTTTGTTCGTGCATACGCTTCAATTCGCGACACACTGAAGAGCATATTAAAAGAATGTGTAGGTGAGAAGAAACAACAGAAAATCAACCCCAGCACTTTCTGTCAATTCTAGATACTTAATAAAAAAATATCGTTTTAAATAATTTTTATTTTTAATGCCTATATTTTATGGCATACTTGCAAGGTTTCCATGTACATTTTAGCAGTTTTCTTGTGTATTAATCCTCAGTTTCCTTATCAGAAACATATTAATTAACATGTAAGGTAATAAATAGTTGAGTGTTTGGAACTTAATGATTATATCTTCATATAAAGGGGAAGTTATTAACTTTTCTGTATCATATAAATATCAATTTTTGTTTAAATTTTTTTCTGTGCGGTATGTTCAAAAGTGTTAACATTCAGGTCATGTTTATGTTATTGTTAGAGTAACACAACGAAAGTTGATTTAAATACGAAATATCTCTGATAATATAGCTACCAAATGTATGCCGTACGTGGAAACTAAATTACAATAGAAGTTGATATTTAACAGTTACCTGTGTTTTGTTGCATTGTAAGATAGTTCTGTGTTCAAGAGATTGATTATAGCCTGTTTACAATTACATACAGAACTGAATATATATATATATATATATATATATATATATATATATTTCTTTGCAAGTTCTACTGAAGGTATAAAATCATTCTGTCATGTATTTTTATTGCCAATATTTCTTTCTTCTGAGGGACAGAACTGGAAATGTGAAATGAATGCTGGGTCCATATTACTGTATTTTGCAGTACAAAGCATAAAGTTACAACCTACAGAAATACATATGATTGGATGGATACTCTCCCGTGATGGCGAATAATGCATACCATATATAATTTATCACACATAGATATTATGGCATATTTTCCCGTACAATTTCATGTGAAACTTACGTAGAATTTTATATTCATTACGTAAAGTGGCGGCTTTATCTCTCTACATTCAGAGTGAAGAAAACAAAGAACGTTATAATGCAAATCCATCAACGAATGAATGAGTTTCGAGCAAAGTGATACAAGAAAGGAGGAAAGGTTGCTTCCATGTAACGGTAAATAAATTAAGATGTGAAGACAGAATAAATACAGTACGTAGTATATAAACCCTTCCTGAAGCATTGAACGAGTTGATGCCCAGAAAGAAAGTAATCGTAGTAAGTGGGGTCTAGAATGACATTGTCCTGCATCGCATAATGTGGTTTTATTATCTCTGAAGTGGTTATTATAAGTTGGAAAGGTTGTAGCAGAAACGAAGTACAAATGATCAAGTTAATTTTAAGTACTGAGTGACTCGTTTTTGTAAGTGAGGGGAGGGTAGAGCGATGTCGTCTTGGCCGCCCCACAATCAGTTGCTTTTATCGCGGAAACGGTTGCCGAACAAATCCAGATACAGCAGAAGAGATAGGAATATACACAGCACAAGCGTAAGAAAAAAAAAGTTCATGTAATGTCTTTTGGTGGTTGTGAGAGGTGTGGGTAAGTCAACGCACTTTACAAATTGTATTACTATAAAACATATTAAAAATAGTTCTGCTTACGTATCTCAGTATATTGGCATCTATACCATCTTCTTTGCTCAAACGAACAGGAAGCTGTCATAGAAAAGTTACCATCTCCCAAATTTATGCCACTTATTTCCATTGAAGAGTCACTAAGTTTTTTAAAGGACAGGTACAGACATAAAGGTCGTTTCGATTCAACAGGTTCTCCTGCTACCATCTGTATGTCCCAATCTCCTTCCAGCTGAAAATATATCAAATAATAATTTCATGTTAAAATTAGAAAGAAAATCCCCATTTCGGGTTTCCTCGTCACGTATCATACAATTATTTATATTAAATATAAATAATTATTTCTTTGACAAGAATTTATGACTTTAGTTATTCAATTACTAATATGAGAAGCAGCAACCAAAAGTATCTGAACGAAATTTAACATCAACATTGTCCAACTATTGCTAATCTTTATAAGTCTTAATTGGTGCACAATAGTCGCCAATATATGAATATGTGTACACTTAATTATCACTTATCTATGCATACTGTCAGATTAGTACTTAGGCTCTCTTTTTTCCTTCCATCCTTACCATTAACTGTATTTTTCGAAACATAAATTTTCTTTACACTTCTTAGTCTCCTGCATAACGTTCTTCAACACGTCCACGTTACATAACTCTATTTATCACTAATTCTTATACAGAACTAATTAAAAAAAAACTTCCAACTTTCATTTAATCCTTATCTACGTAGTACTTTTTCTCTACCAAAGTAATCAACATATAATTATTATACTCAGTATTAAAAGCAGGACTGATGTCAGGAATCGAGAGAGAAGGGTCTTCAGACATATTTGAAACGTTGATGTTATACACTGCATTACATAACATAGACGGAACAAAATTATTAGCGTGTCAAGAACTCTCATACAAGGAGACAAACCGAATTATAAGTTGCATATTTATAAATTCTAGAAGCAAATATAACTTGTATTATCAAACTTACACTAGATAGTTTATTTGGAACATATTTTCCATTAACACAACAAATCTGAACATGAACCGTAATCACTTTTGATTTAAATTTGCATGTATAAAATATTATTCCCAGTACGAATTTTCAACTTTATTTACATCCTGTTTATTAAACAAAATTTCCTCCGTGCAAGTTATCAACACAGAAACACATAAAATAAATTCAAGAACTGACTTCAAACGTTAATATCAAACTTTCGTATAAATTAAATTGTTCATTATATTTATTTCATCTGACATTTTTGTCAGACAAACTGTGAAAAATGAAAAAAAAATGTCATTAACACATTACCTGTATTTGATGTGTTCACTCAACAAATGATCCATAGTAATGGTAGTTAAGAAAGAAACAGTAGTCCAGAAAGAAACAAAGTGATCGTTTACACCACTAAAGCTCTGTGCAGACACGGCCACCGCCACAGGCCACGTGTCAAGACAGGACTACTGAGATAGTTCATGCCAGGCTCGATCGAAGTGATTTAACGAACCCACTTATAGTCAGATTTAGTCGAGTGAAAAGTTGCTGCTTCTCCTCAAAAGAAAATAAAAACAAGTGTGCGAATCCGTAAAATGCATTGAAACTATTAAAAGCCCAGTTAGAATGAACTTGCACCAAGGACTGGACCTGGGATTTTCCAATTACCATGCGAATACATACTGAGAGCTCTAGCTCGTTGATTGTCTTTGATACCCAGTCCCCTTTAAATGGACCACGGTGGGAATTGAACCTTTGACCGCGCGCACAGAAAGCAAACGCTGTAACATCTCAGCCAAACCGAGCTCGCTCATATATGAATTACAATAAACAAAACTAAAGCCTTAAAAATGCAAGGGTTTATTTATAGAGTAAAAGAACTAAATTTTGAAAAGGATATGCTGAAATTTAAACGTAGAAAATAAAAGTTATTAGTAACATTTCATCAATTTAGAAAAACATTTAATTAATTAATTTTCTAAGTAACTAACAAACTCTATGGTTTATGGAAATCGCTAGTTCACCGCCGCAGTAACAAACGTTTGCCATTGATTTTATCATGGGGAATATCAAGCCAGTTTTCATCACGAACACCTACTTCTCGAAGATCTCTTCTAATATTGTTCTCCCAACGACATCTCGGTCTTCCCAATGGTCTCCTTCCATCCGGCCTTCCAACCAGGATAGAATATAACCTTCGTTTTTCCCCCATCCCAGCTACATGGCCTGCTGTAGCTCTGGGTCTAATAATAAACACTTCTTTCTGTTCTGAACTAGAATATGTAAATTGGGAACACTAGTGTCACGTGGCTATGGCTTCGTCTGAATACCCTAAAACAAAACAATGGTTTGACCAAGCCACCGGTGGCACAAATGAGCATAAATACTATCCTGCAACGCTGTGGCGTTTGACTGGTTGCTGAACTCTTGGATTTGAGTAGAAAAAATTTAAAAAAAACTTTTTAAATGCCTACTTTTCTTAAACAATTCGTACTAAAAATTCAAAAAAATGTTTATGCATGACTTAAAAGAAAAGCATAGGGCGCTCTCTCATATACAGTCACTTTACATTCTTCAATTAGCGCACCCCATGCATTTCCTTTTAGTCATACATAAACAAAATTATTTTTACTTTTTTAGTACGAATTGTTTAAGAAAAGTATATCTTTATAAAGTTCTTATTAACTTTTTTTATCTGAACAATCGAAACATAACGAAAAAACGAACAATTACTCGGATAACAAATAATCGAACAGTTATCTGGATAACGATTAATGTAACAATTATCACATAATGAACACTCGAACTATTGTCCGGATCATGGATATTAGACAATAAAACGAAAGAAAATAATGTAATAATTATGCGGATAACGTATATATCTAATCATTCTCCGAAGAATTGTTATTTCTCAAGTAACATGGTTCGTTGAGCCCATGTACATATATTATTATGTCGGCAACGTCCTTTTATGGTGGGTTCGATTTCCAACTATGGCCCAATCACAAAAACACAAGATAGGCCAATTTTTGGCCTAATGTGGAAAGACTAACGAAAGGCCAACATAACGAGTAACGTGTGAACGTTTGTTAATACTCTGGAGATAAATACAATGTAAGGCCCCATTCTATGTTTTTAACATGTGAAAATGTTTTGTAAAAACAAGCCCCATTCTATATTTGTTATTTTGTATGTTCACTACACGTGCTATACAAGAGTAACTTGTATAATTCCCGCCATCTATGTCACCACATTTCATGTCTGAGTTCAGAAAGTACATATTCGACGTATGATTGTTCAACGAATCCTTGGTAGCCGACGGAGGTAGCCGTGAAGCGTTAGACCAGGCACTCCAATCTTGCGGGTTCGAATCGCCCGCCCTGGTAATGGGTATTTGTGTGTGCTTTTAACTTAGTACTAAGGGCATCAGTTCAATCAGAGGAAAGAAAGGAATATCAGTTGAAATCAGTAAAATAAAGTTAAAAAAGTAGTGCAGTGACTAACGAGGAACTGACCAGACCACTCACTCTGGGATTTTGCCAGTAGCCCACAAAAGTTGAGAAACGGTGGATTCAACATTAGTTCCACGACGAAATTTTAAAGTGGTATATGTACCGAAAAGCCCGCCTGTTCAACGATTTATTCGACGTTTACACTCAAAAAAATTATTGGTGTTCATTGCCACCCCAAATGGTGTAATAGAACACCTCTACCGCTACACCAATTCCAGTGCTGGGTAACACCAATTCTAGTGTTGGTTAACACCATCCGGGGTGTCCAACACCGTTTCTGGTGTTGACAAACACCTCTACCGATGTTCAGAAACACCGTTAGGAGTGTTAAAGTGCACCGCTAGAAGTGTTAGGGAACATCTTCAATGGTGTTTATTAACACTCCTAACGGTGTTTCTGAGCACTGATAAAAGTGTTTGTCAACACCAGAAACAGTGTTGGACACCCCGGATGGTGTTAACCAACACTAGAATTGGTGTTACCCAGCACTGGAATTAGTGTAGGGTAGAGGTGTTCTATTACACTTTTGGGGTGGCAATAAACATTAATAATTTTTTGAGTGTAGAATCAACATAATTTCCAGTGGAGTATTGTGGAAAAGTTTTTATAACGTTGTATTTGCCCACCTGTTCAACGGCTCACAATCACCTTTTTCATTTGACCAAAAGAGAGCATTGAACTTCATGACGAAGAATTACTTATAGTAATATCCCTATGCTAAATTGAGTTGGGAGTTACCGTGAGTGTAAAAGTATGGCCACCACTGCAGATTCATTCTTTGGGTCATATACAAAATTATTTCCATATGCAAAATATTACAGTGCTCTGCAAAATTTGGAACGAGGTTTGGCACCCGGGGAAAGAGGCACTTGCGATTTTTAAATGTGAAGTCAATGGGAGCGTGTTTACGAAGAATACATACTAATTTACAGAGCCCGATTTTAATGAAAATTCGTATGTAGGTAGAGTGGCTAGGTAAACATTCACAGGGAAAATTAAAGCTTCTATGGTCAACAAATAACGACAAGGGAAACAGAAAAGTAGAGTCTAGAGAGCAAGTACATCGATGAATAAGAGAAACGTTTTTTTCTTTTACAAGCTCTTAAATATATATAAACCAAATGGTCATTAATGAATACTGGCCAGGAGATAATACATGCTGGAGGGTATGACGACAATGACCGTCATCTTAAAAGCGATCATCTTGACTCTGCTTCAATTTTTTAAAATAGTTATTGGGTTAAGTGGTATATCAGTCTACGCTGGAATGTTCCAAGAAATCCCATGACAAAGTTAGTTTTGGCATAACTCCAATCCTGTACGGCAAAATGGCACGTGAAATTAACCAGAAGAACGTGTGCGACGAATGGTGAGAAACCGTATTCTGTTGGAAGAGTTGAAGGAACGAAAACCAAACGGATACATTAGAGGTCGTTGCCGCTATGTTGAGAAATATTTTTGTTAGCGTTAAGGCCAACGTTATTGCCAACGGACAAATAGTGCATAGGCCGAACAGCATTGAAAAACATTAATCTAACGTTAAAAACATACAATCAGATTTTCATTGGGTAAACAAGATTTTTCCTACTAGAGTTGTCATTTTTCTGAAGAACTGTCTATTATATCTGTCGCACTAAGCAAATACCGGGATTGTACCTACAAAGTAGGTCCTAGCTGACTACCTTCCAACATTATGTTACCCAAACCTTTTCCACAAATTTCACAAATAAATTAGGGAACATACGATACTACACGCTATACTTGTTAATGATATAAGAAAGACATTGCAATTAGTTGTTTCTGATCATATGCTCTTAGGGGAGAAGAACTGAGAATACACTGAGTTTGGTAATTTGAGCTACCATTACTGTGAGTATTTTAGAGTGAACACTTGCACCCACTCAAACAGTCTTTCAACAGTAGAGGAAAACTATGTATTTATTTATTTTAAGTGTAGTTTTTACCTGCCGCGTTTCTTGAAAATCAGTTTGCCACACTTAGCGGATGCCCGTTGTTAGCATTACTTGCTTCGCTTTCCTTGCCAAACATTTAAATTCTTTATTAAGCTTTTACAGATTGATTTATTAAATTATCATTAATGTCTTGAAAGAGTTTATGAGCTTTCAAGGCCGGGACCTACGTTTTTTGGTAAAGTAGGTTGGTAGCGAACCACCCCATTCTAGAGACTCCAGCGGGAATTGAACCCGTGACCAAGAACACAGGTAGCGACCGTGCTATCCTCTTGGCACTCAGCTATACTCAAGCTTTTATCGAGTTTTCATCAAAGTTCACATGAAATTTATAACCATTGCTACCAAAAGGTTAAGTTAGAAAATTAAAGTGCCCTTGAATATTTGATTTAGCTTCCCGGTCAGGACACTGGAAACTTTTCTCGCAGTGTTCCCATGCCTGGCGCTCTGAGGTGCACTCAGCCTCCTATCAAATTGAGTACCGGAATATCCTTGGTATTCCTGGGCATCTTGGGAAGGTAAACACGGTCGAGCGCGGGACTGACTACCCCACCTCACTTTGTAGGTCAAGAAAATGTGGAGCGCTACCTCCATATCCCCCATGCGCCGTTCACGGCGCTTGCGTATCGCACAGGGGATAGCTTAACCTTTTTTTTTACTGAAAATATATATTTGTTTCTCTGATCCGCTTATATCAAGTATCGTCTCTCCACCTCACAGAACACATAAACACTTTCTTCCTGATGTATTGGGTCTCATCAAATGTCCTGAAGTGTTAGATGGTGATTAATTTTTAGAGATTAGGTTAGACGACAGAGTCAAAGATAGTGAAAGTAACGGTGATTTCTAAACGATGTGTATATGCCATAAACAACTTTATCATTACAACAACTATTTCATTTGTTTCCTTTCGTCATTATGAATCATGAAATAAACATAATAAATATTAACAATATTTCACGCGTTATAAAAATGTTTTACGAATTTTAACCACGTTTTTGGGATTCTGTTACATCGTGCGTCGTAGTTAAGCTTTAGAGGAATCCACGGTTTGCTAAAATTGACAACGATTTTCTCAGTTCTGCAGGAGGGCGAGAGATTTGAATTTGAATTTTATTTATGGCCTTCAGGTATCTAACAAGAAATCCTTCCCAGCTGTAAATTGGGTTTAGAAAATCTGAAATGTGGATTTTATAATCCACTACAAGGTATCACTTTCTGCAAAGTTGTAGCTACTGTTCGTCATAAGTCACTAAGCTATGGCTTAATTAAATTATTAAGCTCGTGACGTCAGACTATGGGGATATTGACATACATAATTAAATATGTTCGTATTCAACACAACGATCATAATAAAACGCTCACTGCTTAACAGAGACTGTATAAGTGTACAGACTGTTCATTTCCACCCAAAGTTCTGTCATAAGTAATGCAGTGTTACCAAGTTAGTACAAAATTATATATATATATTTATTTCATATTTACGCATTATTATATATATCTCTCTTTAAAATTCTATATTACTATTAAGTGCCTCTTTGTTCTGTTACATGAATACCCTTATTATTCGAGAAGCTTATAATTTTATTTTTTAGAGATATATTATAGCAACATTCCTTTGGTCGTTCAGCATTATTGTATAACAACGGCGATACTATACGATACTGCTTGCAGCTTGTTAAATAAGATTACACTACGAATGTAGATTTTGCATTCTACGGACCATGGGCTGACGGCAAAATATTCTATCTCGTTTTTTCCTAAGTTTACAATACTGTACGTGTGTGCTCTTTCAAAATGTTTAATGCCATTTGAAGAACAAAATATTTTATACTCAGTTGGCAATACTGCATCGATGGTCATGAATAGCAGTACATTCTCTATTAAGGAGTACAAGTTGTTCTATGATTCCTGTATTATGTATGAAAATATTTAATTATTTATGACAATATCCCCATAGTCTGACGTCACGAGCTTAATTTAATTGGGCCAAAACTTGGAGATTTATGGCCATCAGCAGGTACTAACTTTGCTGAATGTCATGCCTTGTAGTTTACTATCAAATCCACATTTCAGACTTTTCTGAACCCATTTTTACAGTTGGGAAGCATTCCTTGTAAGACCCAGACCGGTATAAGGAAGGAGATAAGGTATCAGCGAGGACCTAAGTTGAAGATACCATCCCTGCATTTGCCTGGTGTGACTGACAAAAAAACTTTGAAAAACCTCAGTCTGTATGTTCGGCTGCTAGGATTGAATCCAGGAACTCCCGAATGGTAAAGCAACACGGTGAGGGAGATCTTAACAATGAATTTCCTTGGGAACCACAATCAGTGGCAGGAATGAAATACGCATGAATTACGTATCTCTCGTGACGCAGAAAGAATCTGTGCGTACAAAAGTGTCCTCATAAATCAGTAACAAGAATTTTTACAACAGAGAATTTAGTTTTATACTTCAGCCTAGAACAGAATGGCTAATCCAACTGTAACGTAATTACAGATTGAGAGAGTATTAAAATTTAATTGAAATGTTAAGATATGCTTTAATTATTTATTTTTTTAATTTAGCTCCTTTTTCTCCCAGATATAATGTTCTTGCAAAGTAAATGCCTATTAATTAGACTAAATATAAGTATTAAAAATAAATAAAAATTATACTAATTTACTAGATCAGAAAACCTAATATGCTGGTTCAAAGGGCCTAAAAATCCTATCCCGATTTAAGATATATCTTTTGGAAACATTTAATGTGGCATATTGAAAGGAAATAGCGTTGAAACGATGGATATGGATAAACAAAAGCAGATAGAAAGTACAAAAAGGTGGCATATCAGTACCCGGCAAAATCCCAATATTTCGGATTTTAGGGACTCCAAGCCCTTGTTGTATAATGATTGTTCATTGCGTCGGTTCACCCAAGATATAAAGTAACATAATGGTGCTCCTCATCCTAACTGATGTTTTTTCCAGGGTTTTTCCTCAGTCACACCAGGCAAATACAGGGATGGCACCTTGAACATAGGCCCTGGTCGGGATCTTCCCGAATCCTTTCCTCTACCCTATCCCGGCCTGAACCTTAGATGCCTAAAGGCCATAAATAAATTAAAATTCAATAATGCTTCTCTGATGCTGTGGGTATAAAACTGATATTTGAAATCATCAAATCACTAAACTGTACGAAACAAAGTATCTCCAAATATGGTACATAATATCCTAGAACTTTGTAATAATAAAAAAACAAAACATCACGAAATTAGCTTATTTTTAAAAATATATTGAATGTTCTAAGCTCCAAATTCATTTTAAGATCAAAGTCAGTAAAAATTAAAAATTACCTGGTCAATTGAAGCTGAAAGCGGCCAGTCATCGTGTACACAAGAAGAAGGAAGATGCTTAGATTCTCCAGAGCTTCGCACGGATCGGTGAAAATTGCGCTTCGTTGGTATTTCTCGACGAACTTTTGGTTCCTTAAGCTTTCTCTCGCGACTATTGGAGTAATCTTCGGCTTCCAGAGGATTTCCTTTAAGGAAATGTGTTAAGAAAACTGCATCAATCATTATGAATGTTGATAATGCTAGAATTGTAAAAGTCAAAATTCCCATTTTAGTGTTTGCTGTTATGCAAAAATACTTTAGTTGCAACTCGAGTGTAGTCGAATTTACACGGACATTGGATGCTTTTATACTGGAAGATTATCTTAAATTTGCTTTTAGACAATGGTGCCCTATTGACCTTTAAGTAATCTTTTTCCTGTTGAACCGAATAACGTTATCAAAAAACAAATTTTTCCTGCTTTACAATTGATAAGAAAGTTTAAACTATCTAATTAGCTCAATTGTGGTTATCATTAGGGAGACAAGTAGAGAGTTTGAGATTGGAGAACAACATGTGTCACAATAACGAATGACTTCAGTAACTGAAGAAGCAATCTTTAAATATTTTAGTCTGAAAAAAAGATTACAAGTCGTGAAATTTACAGATTGAATAATCTCTTTTCATTAAGAAACTTCATGAATCGATAATGTTTTGTAGTATTTTCAAAACCTTTCTTTAACGAACACAGGGCCTGGAATTGGCAGTTTCTGTACACCTATTCACGGCTTCAATTCCCACTGGGATTTATTGAACGGAGTGATTCGGAGCCTACTTTACCTAAAACTGTAGGTCCTGTATGTAGACGCTCACCCGCTTATTTCGAACCTTAATACAAATTCAATTAATTTACGAGCACAACTGACAACGAAATCATATCGATACCTACCTTAAAATTTCTTTAGGGGAAGTCTCGTTCTATAGAAAGGTCGTAAACAAAACTTAGCTGCGATTTTAAACTACAAGTTCCAAGCAATAAAAAAGTGTATTTTTATCATAATATCAACACAAGTCACTTCACTATAAAAACGTAGAAACACGAAATGGATGAAAGTTACTCGCGCTTTATGGAGAAATTAAAGTCGAAAATTAGCGTTTTGTTGTATTTACTCTGAAATGTGGATATAATGTAAGCCTTTTAGTGGAAAGACTGGTAAAATTAACTCCATTTTAAAGTTAAACATTTTCTTTGTAATAGCTTAACGTTAACTGAAAATGGGTTAAAACTAGTGCTGTTCACATCTTATGACATTTTCGGTTTCAAAAACCGAAACCGAAAACCGGTTTCAAAAACCGAAACCAAAAACCCGGTTTCAAAAACCGAAACCGAAACCGAAAACCGGTTTTGAAAACCGAAATTTATTTTCAGTTATGAAAACGAAAATCAGTTTCAGCTAAACCGAAGGCATTACTTCCACAATTGATTCTTGCACACGTTCACAATTTGCTATGTGATACATTGCGCTGGGATTAGTACAGGTAGCATGAAATGTTTCCAGTTCACCACCACTTTCCTTATCATATCCACAACCAATCACAACTGACAACTGTGGTCACGACGGGATAATTTCCTCTAATCAGCTCACGCAGCCCATTGTAAAATTTTGAATAGGCTTTGAAATATGGGTAAAAATCGTTAAGGACAAGTTCAGCAATATTTCAGTTCATCCTTTAATACTTACTTAGTATTAATAAATAAACTAATAGTCACTCTTAAAATTGCTTCATCTCACATTTGGATTCAAAGATGTCTTACGTGAATAAATAAATGAATATATTAGCCCTACATAATTCACTGCCCTAAAAAAAACATGTTTTATTTTTTTTTTAAATTTTGGGTTGATTATAAAGTAGGAACAGTTGGTAGTGCATAAGCTTATAAAAAGCTGTTGTTTGTCGAAAAAATAGATAACACAAAATTTCCAAAGAAGTATTCTATTTATTGTTCCTCATTACCTTTGTTACTAAACTTACCTACAGGAGACAGCGAAGTTCGAATTCAAATCGTTTTTCCTGTGTTCTTTTTAAGTCAATCCTTCATTATGTTCTTGAAAGATTTGTTTGTACCTTCTTCCAGAAATATAAACATTATTAGAAATAAACAGGGCTTGCACCGTCATTGTTAACCTTTCGGCACTTTTTGAACTTCTCAGTAGTACATACATATTTCAATAAGAAGGGCTCAACTACTTATTTGTTTCTTATGTAATAGTTTGTTTCATAAGTTTACATACGTGCATCGACTGAATTTAGTTAAGAAAAACGGCAAAAGTGTTTAAAAAATGCCAAACACCCTATGTTTATGCTTGTAGTACGGTTGTAACTTACAAGGGAATGATCCCAACCTGCAGAGCTCGATTTGGACGATAGACACTAATTGGAGGTCGGGAAAGAACGACTGGTAACAGTCATTCGATTCGGTTTTGCGTAGTTTACGAGATATACAGGGTGATGCAAAACGTAATGCAACAGAAGACAACGCTGCAAGCAGTAAGTGCTGAAGATCTACGCTTCGTCCTAATGCATGTAATGATCGTACACAAAGTAAAGATAATACAGGTGACGTATGGTGAGGAGAAATGAAAACGAGACCTACCTTATCGATGGTAGTGTGGAATGAAAACGAAATGAGTTGGACAAAAGACCTAAAATATGTTGTGTGAAACTAATATAGGTCTTTGGTTCATATTCGAATGCCAACTTCAATCATAATGTTGTCACCACATATGTCGTCCAGCAACACAGTGTGTGGTTAGCAACTAGAGCGTTCGTTTCGTATGCTGGTGGTCCTGGGTTTAACTCCCGTGGCCGACTATCCTGACTGGGGTTTTCCAGGGTTATCCGCAGTCCTACCACGCAAATGCCGGGATGGTACCTAGTAACGATACCCTGGTCAATATCGTTCCAAATCCTGTCGTTTGGTGTTATTGTTGATATCCCGTGGATAATGGCCTTTGTGTTGTATCGGGTGCTTGTGCCATAAGTAACGCACTCAATAAATACATTTCCACTCTGTTGCCTGGTCCAGCAAAGTACATACTCGCACCACCAACCTTTCTGCAGCACAGTGTGTGTTGTACAACATGTCCCAGCATCCAGTCTGTGTTGCTGGCAATTCATGGTGGATTCTTGCTGATACAGCAAGCAATTGTAACCCGGGACGTTCTCCTCAATATATTTCACCTGTATTATCTTTACTTTGTGTCCCATCATTACATGCATTAGGACAAACCGTAGATCTTTCGCACTTGATGCTTACAGCGATGTCTTCTGTTGCATTACATTTTGCATCACCCTGTATATCTCGTAAACTACGCAAAACCGAATCGAATGACTATTACCATGTTCTTTCTCGACCTCCAATTAGTGTCTATACGTAGTTTAGTGGGCGTTTATGGGCGTTTATTTTTATGGGCGTTTCTGGCACTGCCTATCCCCGTCTCATGTCGTGCGGGGATGACGTCCCCAGCGCGCACAACCCAACGAAAGGAAAGAGGTAGGTATCATCGGCCACGACCTTATAGAGGTACCATCCCGGCATTCGCCTAGTATAACTGAGGGAAACCTTGGAAACCCCAGTCAGGATGGGCGGCACCGGGGTTTGAACCTGGAACCTTCCGAATGCCAGTTTAACGCGCTAACTACTTCGCCACGGAAGCTCGGTGTATAAAAGGATGAGTATAATAGATAATATTGCAAAGCGATGATAAACATAAGCTCACATCGATTTACATTCTAGCTGGAAGCAAAATAATTATTTTCTGTATAGTGCTGATCGTCCTTCACTTGTTTTTTTTATAACTGAACTGACAGTGGTTTGTAAGGAACTAAAGTGTCTTGACTGTAGATACATTGGGATTATTGCAGTTTATATAAGAAGAAAAAACACCTAAATGATGAACGAGGAAACCAATTACTTATTGAATTAATTGGGTATTTGGATCTATCATTCAATTATCCAAATGTAATCCGAGTTTTAACGAAATTTTTGTATTCCAATTCCAGAAAGTCACATACTAATTTAGTTACACCCGGATTACTGTACATTACTCTAATACAACTGTACGTATCGTCCTCTCATGCATGATGTCACATCCTGCTAAGCTGGAAGTTACTAAGAGGAACGAATTGGATCACTAGGAATCATAATTTGAGAGGCTCCATAGCGTAGTGGTTAGAGCGTCAGATTCTAACGTCGGATGTCCGCGTGGTCCCAGGCGCGATTTCCGGCTAGAAGTCAACTTTTCGGCGATCAGCAAGCGTCGTGAGGCAAACTCGGTTGTCACATGAATAGAGAGAGGCGTGACGGCCACTCGGTTACGAAAGACCCTGACACACGTCTGTTACCCAGGTAGATGTATTTTCATCAACGCTAGCAGATGGCGTAGGGGCAGGTTTAGGAGGACCACAAGTTTTGTTTTACGTCAGTCGTTTATTTTCTTTAGTAACCTTACTTAGAAACTATGCATACGCACAGGCAGAGCAGGACAAGAAGTCTTGATTTGCATGACTACTTCGTGTCGTCAGATTATTACATTATTTCTACGATTGTTACGTACTTATTATAGTCCTGCAAAGTCGTCTGGAACACCATTCTGCACAATACATTTCGAAGCATGTTGTCACCTCCTTCCGTACCATTATTTCGTGAGCGCACCTCGTGTTTTAAGGAGTCTACTGCATTATTTATCTCTCAGTGCAGGGGCTATTTTCAAGTTATCATCCCAGCATTTGCCTGATGTGACTGAGGAAAACTTGCAACTCGTAACATTCCGAATCCACCCGCTACCAACTGCGCCACGGAGAATCGGTGGAAAATTGTAAAGCTTCAGGCATAAAGCTTCCACTGCCAAATAATATTTTTGCCCTCTCCGATTACTTTCATAACCACTGAAGTGTGACGCTATACCAGGGTTCTATTCAAATCAACGGGGCATCAGGGGTATTCCCCCTTATGTTATTATTTTTTCCCTGGTTCGTAAAGTAGAAATAATAACACTGCCAGGGAAACTTGTTTCCTATAATTTTAAATTATGCTTGCTTCTCGTACCATAAATACAAGCTCTAACTAAATCGTTATCTCCTTAAATAACCTTTCAGATTGTTTCTCTTTTTTAATGTTTTGAACTGAGCCTTCGTGGCGCAGTTGGTAGGGCGTAGGATTGGCATTCGGAAGGTCGCAGGCTTAAACCCTGCTCCCGACCATCCTGACTGAGGTTTTCCAGTCACACCAGGCAACCTTTGTAAAATCGACCCTGGACACCACCTTCCCCATCCTTTCCCCTCAGCCCAGCCTCAGCCATAGTTACCAAAAGGCCATAAAATTACGATTCAAAGAATTTTTAATGTTTTGAATTTCATCAGAGTTAGAAGATACGCTGTGACCTTCAATTATTTTTCTTGCGAATTAATTAGGATTTTATCATTTCACTAACATTGGAAATTTTACGCACATTGTAAAAGAATATCAACAAAAAAGAAAGTTTAATCACATCTACTTTGGCGAAGTAAATTTGTGAATAACCAGAAAGTTAATGGGTAAGAAAGGATGGTCGAAGGAGAATTTTACCGATCCTCCGTTGCGCAGTTGATACTGGTAGCGCTTTGGACTGGTACGGGAGACTGCAGGTTCAAATCCTGTTACCCACCATCCTGATGTTTTTCACGATCTCCCTTAAGTTAGATTACACAACGCAAATGCCGGGATGATACCTCGAAAAAGACGTGGACAATACCTTCCTATCCCTTTCCCCGGATTATGTGCGTTGGGATACGTCATTCCTGAGACTAGCTTAAGCACAGTAATGCCCAAAAAAATAAAGTTTCTTTTTTTCTTGAAGGATTTGTGACTGCTTTCTTACAATATAAAAAATCTTAGTTTTGATAAATAAAGTAATATTAATTTATAGGTTGCATGAATGAGCTAAACTGCGGGATTTCTAAGTAATACAGGAAAGTAGAAAGTACTCCTGAACACTACAAACACAAGAAGTCGAAATCATTCAATCTGACCTTAATTACGCCTTACAAAAGAAGACCAAATATATAAATAAATTACTCACCGTAGCTGTAAAAGAGATCAACTTCTTTCTTGATAAAACGAAGTTAACGACAGCTAATAAACACACACACACACCTTCAGTTACTTGGCAATTCAGGTTTTGTCAGAATGTCATTCGCCTCGTCAATTCCTTTGTTTTTATATACACCCAGGAGAAATTTCTAGAAAGAAACTGAACAAAATAGAAAGAAGTAGCTAGAAGTAGCTACACAAATTTGAAACTGTTTGATTTCTATTTTCTTTAGTCCTGCAATAACAATAGAATATTCTGGTAGCAATAAAATGCACTGATAATCAGGCTACACTTCCATATAAGGGGTTTCGTAAACACAAGGGATTAGTTTTTTCTTTCTCCAGACGTTTCTTTGTGCATAGGTACACTGGATTCCCGATTCGCAACTGTTCAGAAAATTTCTTATCAGTGCTAATAGCGACTCATTTTTATATGTACAACAGCGAAAAAAACTAGAATGACTTCCATTTATATTGACATTTCGATGTTTTTTTTTTCTTAGTAATGCTGACAAAACTGATGCCATCAGAAAAGCACGGACTGCAATCCAATTCATACGCTGAATAGCTAGACTGTTGACATTTTGCTTTTTTCGCTTTTTATTAATAGTAAATGTAATGTATGTACTTAAAATCCGATTTTTGGTTTTACAAACTGAAACCCGAAAATCGGTTTTCAAAAACCGAAAACCGGCTATGAAAACTGAAACCGAAAAACGGTTTTGAAAACCGAAACCAAAAATCGATTTTCAAAACCGAAACCGAAAACCGGTTTTTTGAAATTTCAACTTTTTCTGAAACCGGTTTTCGGTTTTAAAAAGAACGGTTTGAACAGCACTAGTTGAAACTGGCCAAAGTGATTTGTCCGTGAACGTTCAAATTATTTTACGCTTAGAACTCGGTCATTTTCTAATCGAAGTGTAAGCTAAACAGGAAATTTTGAGGTTACGTACTTTTGTGGATGAAGTTTAAGCCTTAGTTGGATATTCTATAATCCATTAACAGGAGTAACGTTACTTGCTTGTCACTGAACACCCCGTCATTTTGAGTGTTTTTATTACCTTTACACTGTGAACAGTAAACAGTTCACTGGTGGACGGAAAACGGCAAGGATTGGATTGGCGGAAAGAGAAATTAAGTTAGGTATAAATCTTTACACTGTAGCAAACGTATATCTCTTTTTTCATGAGACATTCCTCGTAGTAAAATCAAAAACGTGTTAATGAGTAACTTCCTTCGCAGTAAAATCCTAGCTTTAGATATCATTCGGAAAGCCAAAAACACTAACTGCCTTTGTAGCTAAGTGGCAAGAGCGTCTGTCCAGTGTGCTTGTGGACCCTGGATCGAAACCCGACCACTTCAACATTTTTTTTAAAATTTATATATATACATACACGCATTTTGAAATTTTACAGAAAGTAAAATGCTCAACCGAAAACTGACTGAATGTAGGTTAATCCAAAAAGTGGAGGCAGCTCCCCACATCAATTTTGTTTCTCACGTTCATAATTGACTTCCCATCAATTTTGTTTCTGACGTTCATACTTGACTTCCCATAATTCATTAATTTATAGAAATCTTTCTCAAAATTGATAAGAGCAGCTATGCGATGTGTCGTATTACTATTAATATATGTCTCGAGCCATTTGCTTTAGTTGAACCACAACACCTTATGCACCTTTCGGAGTTCCAAACCCTTTTGCAAATAAAATTGTAAGAGTCTGTAGTGCACTATATAATTTTGTTTATCATTTAAGGTTAACAGGAGCTTCTTGCATTTACCGTGAGGAGGAATTTCATTGATTGGAGTCATAGGGAAATTTTGATGTGCGTCATGCAGCTCTTGTGGATCATGCAAATCCACTTCAGCGAAGAAACCGATGTTACTGTTTACTGTGTATTCCAATATTTTCTATGTGTCATTCTATGTTGATGGTGATGGTTTTCAATGAAAATTGCCATAGGGCAAAGCTTCAACCTTTGCAAACCCATAAAAGTTGTTCATATATAATGGTTCTTGGTTTGGATTATAATCATTAACATAGGGATTATTTGCCTTGGCATGGCGTAGAGTACATTCAGTGATACCTCCTCGAATTCCATGCTCTATGAACGGATACATATAGATATTTACATCTGACAGAAGTTGCAGCCCTTGTTTGGTTTCATAGAGCATGGCATTCCATGCTAATGTATAGTTGTATACATTTGCGTGAAATCGAGACCGAAACACATTTCTAAAATTCTGCACCACATCCGCATTTAACAGTATGTCTAATGTTAAATACACATGGTGATAGTCATTTAAACTCTCTCCACACTTTCTTAGCGAACTCATATTCTACATCACTGCACACAGTGTTATTCAAAGTATTAGCAACATATCTCTGGTGTGGTATTTGTTTATATTCGAATTTTGTTTCATCCGTTAGATACTGTGGCATCATTTTTAACTCTAGGAGCGATGTCAAGTATGCTGGAGTTATGGGGTCTCAGAGGTCTCAGAGGTTGAATATTTTAGGTACGTTGACTTACTCCGGCGTGGTCATGGAGCAGCAATGTGCTTCAAGGCTACCAACTGTTAAACGACAACAATGAATTACATTTTCATAATAAGTTTATTTACATATTAAAGAAAAATAATAAAAGAGGATTTAGTACAATACACATGTTAATGAAATTTTTAAACTAACATAACTCACATGAAGCGTTCTACATGTAAAAATCTATATGGTTTTTATCTAACTAACTTGGTAAATCAAACGACAGGCTGTCCTAATTTTCTTAACACGACTGTACTTGATTTCGTTACTTTACATTTAACAAGACAGCTGCATTTAGTTAGATTTCTAGAAATGAAGTTTCAACTTCTTCCTGAAGAAAACCGTTGGGAGTTGGACGAAAACATGATAATAAGACATGTTACGAAACTGGGAGCAAAATAAGTTTCATGTACTCGAAAACTAAGTTCTAGAAGTAAACTTTACTATCCTGATAAATCTGTTGTGAGATTTCCTGATTCTACAAACGCAGGTTTCACGTCCAAGTGGCTGCGTAGATGTCGAATATCAACTTACATCCATCAATTCGTGACCTTAGGCCTTATATAGGGGGCCTTACATTGACGCACCGGAAAGCTTGCTTCCACATTCTCGAAGTTTCATCATGCACACGTAGCTCTTCCGTTAATATCACGCGATACAATATTTGGTAAAAAGATAGGAGCTAAGGAGAGGATGTTTTGGGTGTTGAGTAACAATTGCGAATCCTTACGTGACCACAAACTCTCCTTTTTTGATCTTAGCTAGCCCGTTCGATGATGCCGTTTCCCTGTGATCGTCCACACTCATCCTTCCTGGATTTCGTAAAACAGGAATTTCCATGCCTAATCTTTAACCATATATCTGTCAAGCTTCCTTGACAGCTAACAACTGACCTTGGTTAAACTACTGTCATACTTCCTAGCTACGGTGTTTTAAGCAGGGAATCGACAAATATTCTTTTCAACAGGCCTTACACAATTTCTCTTTTATTTTAATGTTATTCAAACCAGGAGTCTCGCTCCAATAGGGGGTCAAAACATAAGGTTGAGCAAAATCTAGGATAGGGTGGGTAAGACATAATCCAATTTCACCACAAACCCTCTCCGCCTTCGCTGTTTTCGGCTCAAGGTGTGAGAACAATGGAGGAGATTTTGCTATCTTGTGTTCACGGATAGACTCGAGAAAGTGTTGCTTTCCTAATAGCTTTTAAATGAAATGTACATGAAAGTTAGGGGAGTATTTACGGTCATCTTCATTCTGAAGTTGTTGCTGTAACTAAACTAAAAATGCTTACACATACTGTAATGTTTCAATACTTAACACTGACTTCCCGTATTTTCTTTTCTAGTCACTATCTCGTAATTATTTTTTTTCAAAAACAAAATTAAATTGGAAGGTAAATTGCAATTTGATCCATCATTCAGTTTACAGCAAATAAGATGTAAAGATTGATTCTACGTTAAGACAACATTGTTCAAAACAAGGAAAGTTGTATGTCTGTGTGTGTTGTTTTTTAAGTTGAGAGAGGAAGAAACGATAGAAGAAACCCTACAGTCTGTCATTAAAGCACATGTTGTGAAAACAGACTGACGTGATAGTTGGTCCGTTTCCTCTGTGCGCTTCTGTCGCTGAAAGGAGTGTTGTACTCCGGTCCGCTCGAGAACGTTGTTGCCATATTTCCGCTCGTGCAAAAAAAGAAAAAAGTGCGCTTGCACAGGATCGGAGAGGAACACAGCTATCTGTAAATTATTTTATCCTAGGCTTTAAATTAAAAAAAAAACAAAACAATATCTGCTATTTGCTTTGTTCCGTAATTCCTGCTATGTGGAAAATAAGACTTTCAGCATTTTTTCTGGTGAAATTTAATTGACTATACTTGCTAATTGATATGCCCATTAGGCTTTCTGATGGCAATTATCATATCGAAATAAGTAAAAATAGCAGATAAACACATTTTATTGCCCTCCTGAAAAATGTGTTAAAATGCACATAGCAGATATTGCATATCCAGCGGCGATAAGCATGCAGTAAGGAAGTGCATTCTTACTTTTCTTATCTACATTTTGACCGTCAAAAATTACAATGTAGGAAATAAATACTTACTTATCTCTAAGCTCTGGAATCATTTCTATTGCCCAAAAAGAAATTGCTCTTGCCCATTCGAAAGCATTCCGCACAGGGATTCCGCCAGAATTTCCAATTTGGGGGTGTAAAGAGAGGTGCTTGAGAATTAAGAGCTTACAACCCCCACCCACTCTGAAATCTAGCAGAATACTACAGAAACCTTGTTCTTTAGTCTACACCTCGCCTGAGCCCGAGATGCTAAAAGGTCATAACAATTTCATTTCAATTCTACAGTCGCAAATATAATGTCGATACATTAATTTATTTGATAAAACACTTACCTGTAAACTAAATGGTACAAAGCAGTCTTGCCCTCAAGTGCCTAGTTATTGGGTTGGGGATGATGGGAGAGGTGCAATACCACTTATTTCTTCTTCCTCACTCTCCGCGTTTTCTCCTTCGTCGCTTCAATCCATACTTTCTTCACTGTCAGATTAAACTGTGATGACAAACTTTTCAATTTCTTGTTCAATGAGTCCATCTCTTTCCCACTACTCCAACTCCAGTTTCTTCACGTGCTCACATTCCTTTTTCCACTTTTCTGTAGGAATTGATGAGGCAGCTTCTCTCACTATATCCTCTATTCTAGGAGCCGATTTGGCTACATTTTTTCCTGCAACTCTTTTTTTTAGAAGATCCAAATTAATTCGATTGGGGACAGGTCACCGTGATACGGGGCGATTCTTAGCACCTCATGACCATGTTGTTTTAAAATGTTGTCTGCAACATATTCTGGCTCACTGCAGTTTTTTTTTACCAAACAGAGCAGCTCGCTTTTGGTCATCTCACATTATCGAAATGAATATTGTTGGCACTCAACCAATCTTGTATGTCACCTTTTCGAGAAGAAGTTGTTGGTGGTTTGTTCACAGTCATACTGTGATAGGGAACATTAAAAACTATACATTATACTTATGGTTACTAGAATATATGTAACTCCTGTTCAACCAGATATCACAAAAACCTATTAACTTTCACTATCAAAATAACATTAGAAAGCAGTTTACAACCAACACTTCTCATAAGTATCTTAGCCCTTAATTTGCATTGATATAAAATAACACTTCAATCGTAAATATTCCCTGATACAAAAGGTACAGTTTTATAAGCTTTCTTAAACAAAAATAACTTTCAAATGTTTAAATAATTATTTCCCACACAGTACTCATTTACTATCACCTACCAATTTAATTAGTAAAACTTATAAAACCAATTTAATCATTATATTATTTTACCTATTAAAAATAAACAACTCAATAAATGTTGGTAATAATTTACCTAACCATGAAAGTAATCTTAATCGCACAGAAACCTTCTCGGTGTAAACGAATAGCTAAAGTAACAAGCTCCACTTTGACCGCCCTAAGCACATTTTCCAATACGCCTACTATGTTATGACTTATCTCACCTAAAATGAGAGCGACGGGCAATGTGTGCATATTTTAGAGCCTCACTCACCAGAGTAATATAACTCAAAATTACATTCAAATCCACCTTCATTTTATATTTCAACCAAAATCCGTCATAATCAAACTATTGTAACCATCTCCACTTATTAATCAGCTGCTCCTTGATCTGATTTTACCTTTAATTAAATTAATGGAAATCACTTTCAAATTTTCTTAATAACGGCGGTATACAAACTGCATACAATAATAAGTAAGATTATAACGCGGACTATCGATCACGTGACAGGTTCCTCTGAAAAGACTAAAATACCACCAAATGTTTGGGTTTCAAGAACAAAGCGATTACTAATCTAATCCTCCTTATTACCAATTTTACAATGTCTATAATATGATATCTAATCCTAGTTTATATTAACATTTTCGTAGCCTCAATAAAATGAATATAAACAAGCATAATAATTTCACCTACCAAAAGAATCATATTAATTATCATTAAATAAAGCATTAACTACAACAATCATTATATTTGAGACTGAATTACGTGATCACTTTTCTCCCATGCCAAAATTCACCCTTAATCTTGTACAAACATGTCTTAGGTTAACTCAACCCACCCCAAAGCCCACATCATCACTTCAATCGGCGCCATCTTGGAATTCACTGAAAGACTGCAACCACTCGCCTACGTGGCTTAATCGGCGCCATCTTGAAATTAAGTGAAAGTGTCCTTATATCTACTCACACCTCCTGCCAAATGAAGTAAACATGACCCTAGTTGCGAAACTTTCATAATTAGTGTAGCATCTGTCATGAATAGTGTGGCGTCTCTCTCAAAAGCCTTTTATAACCTTTTACCTAACCAGTCCACCATATGTTTTTCCGGGGAGCTATATGAGCATTATTTAAATCATACCCCAATCTGTTCATGATGGCCTCGAATCGCATCTCATCTTCAATTAATACATGTCCTTTTTCACATTCTGTCTGCTCAAACTTCTCTTTCTTAGTGGTTGAAGTCCTCTGTATTTTCCATCCGGTACAATTTGGTGTAATTGTACAAAATTATACTATGTACTGCTTTTAGAGTCCTGCAAACCAAGGCCCACCCAAGCCCGGCCGACCCGTGCGGACCACTACTATTAAAATAAACTTGCTACTATTAAATTAAAGGGAAAATGTTTGTTGTGATGATACCCGCAAAATGTTATCTTTTCGGTAATTGACCTAAAAGCCCGAGAAACTTAGCAAAAAGAAAAAAAAGAACTCGGGGTAGTTTTCTTGAGTTTGGTGAATAGTCAATTGAAACACGTGTTACATACATTACGAACAATGTTATCATCACTTTCACGTATGATCATCCCTAATCGGGGAATGTGGTTTCCTTTTGCATCTAATGTCTTCCCCCATTTTTTGTAATAAAGAACTTAATAAATCTACCACTGCCATGTTTTGAGCATCTTTTGCCCTATATTAACATAGTAAGTTCCTTGAGAGTGGGGGAACATTAGTCTAGAATGTTCACTATAATGTAAAGTTTACGTCAAGGCATTTATGTAAACTTGTATTGCTTAGTTGTTTTGCTCACGAATTGACTCAACACTGAAATTCATCATGTCTTACGCTTAACGAAAGCACACATTACTACTTACACCACCATCATACAGGGTTGGAAACGAACTGTGTTTAACAATACAATCGATTTGATGAACGTCCACTGCCCCCTCAAGTTCACCAAACCTGGGGAAATAAAATACATTTTTTTTCATTTAACTACTGAACGAATGATTTTCATGCGAATAATTTTAATGAAAGCTTCCCGTGTATGCTTAACATGTGAATTGAGAGAATAGCCAATTGAAACACATCCTACACTTAACGAAAGCACACGTTCTCACATGCGTCACCATTTTAATCTAATAGCACAATTGATTGTATCAACTTTGAGCTCACCGAAGGCGACAGAATAAAAAACACTTTTTTCAATTAAGCACTCAGCTAATTATTTTGCTTTGTTCACGATTTGATTTGAGATGATTAGCGCACCAGTCATTTTCATTTAATTTTTCCTTTGTGCAAGAAATGAAGTGGCCCTAACTTTAGTTCAATAACGTTATATTCACTAGATGTCAGCTTCTGTAAAAAGTTTAAGATATGAACAAGAGTAATAACTAAAGAAAGAGTTTCCTTATAAAGTTTGAAGTATCACATAATAGAGATATATAAACAATATTTACTTTGACTTCCATTAGATAGTTAAGGTAAATAATAACCCACGCAAATCATTTTGTTAAGTTAGAAAATTTAACACTTGTTAAGAGTAAAGAATAGAAATCTTTTTTTTTGCTCTCGAATAAAAATATTTAATATGCTAGATAACTCACGTTCCTAGATAGCACATCAAAGTTGCAACAGGTTTGTAGTAATATTGGCATTGCAAGGCTTCAAACTTGCATGATGGTAGGAAAGAGAAGTGAACTTTCATATTGTATAGAGATTCAGTTCGATTCAACTCTGTAAGTGAAGAATCTCTTTGATTAATAAATTTCTTATGCACTAAGTGAATTTTGATTGCAGAATAATACATTGTGTATTCCTAAGAAAAGCATTGCGCAGTCCGCAAATAAATAAAAAAGAAAATATGATCCAGTACAAAATGAAATACACACAAAGGCTCGCTTTTGTTTGTGTTTAAAAAACAATAGAAAAATATTGCTAAAGGTGTACTTAGAGCATTAACTGATTACTTGATCACAATGTTGCAAAGTAGATAATTTATTCTTTTTAGTGTAGCTTATTCGTTGAACAATGAAAAAATAAAGTAAGTAATTATTTCACTGTACATTCTACCACCTTCTGGTAAGTCGCGAAAAAATGTATTTCAATGTTGTTATTTACATAATTTAAAGTCAACTTGTTTTACACACATATATATCCTCATGAGGAAAAGCGTGGAAACTGAGTAATTGAGAAAGTTCAGTTTAGGTCAGCCAACTATTTGCCCACGCTTTGTTATATGTATGCTTTATATCACTCGTTCTCTTACAAATAATTTACATAGACACCTTTATAAATACCTACAAATGAAGACCGAGCAAAAATCGTTTTCGAAGAGCCCTATTTCATAATTTATTAAATAAATACTAACTGAATTTTTCTTACACACAAATATAGCATTATGAGGAAGTATTCTAGTACTGTCATTCGTGTGATGAATCTCACGTATTGTGCTACATACTTAATAAGAAAAATATGTCCAGAAAAGCGATAAAGAGTGTATGCTTGTTTGGAAAAAGTCTATGTAATTATGATTATACAGCAAGACTCTTCACATTCAAATCTCATTTCATGTGCTTGACCCAAGGCGATACCAGCGGATAAACGTTATGAAGAAATGCTTCTAATAGCTAATAAACTACATATATACACTTTATTTAATTGCAAATAATTATCACAGGCACTTCCATAATCATTTAGGAACAACTATCAATCTAAAAAGAATTACGAAAAGCCGTGTGTGAATATTATTTCCTTAAAATACACGGTAGAGTAAATCATCATAATAAATATAACACCGTGTGTAGTAAGAGCTATGACAATATTTCTGCTATGAAAGAAACATATTTTACCAGAAAAAGAGTTAGACACTACGTTAACTTGACTAATAGTTTTGAATCATTTACAACTACGCATATTTTATCTAAAAAAACCTCAAGTATGTCGAGTGAGCGAAGACTAGCTACCGAAAATTAGGTTCGGTATATTTATATGCGATTTACATAACATTTAAAACACAATACATGTACTTGCTTATAAGGTGATTAACAGTTTCGAATAATTTACAACTAGACATATTTTATGTCAGAAAACCACGAGTATGTCAAGTTAGCGAAGAAGAGTGAGCTAAAATTAGATTCAGTATTTATTTTTTATTATACGTTATCTACATAACGTTTAAAACACACTGAATTTAGTTCCGGTATGTTTATTATACATAATCTACATAACGTTTAAAACGATGTGCAGATACTTGGTTAAAACTTGGAAGAAGTAGAATAATTTCAATTGTGTCTCGCTCTTTCACTTACATTACACTTCTAAAACCCGAACCTTTGTTATATTTCTACCTAAATTCAACTTAAACTAGAGGCAGAAGTATGAAGACATTGCCCAAAGATGTATGAAAGTTCTAGCAATTGCATCAACCGTGGATTTTGCATTATACGAATCTGAAATTCACATTTAAAAGGTTTTCCTTTGTATATATTTCCATGTACTTTTTCATTCGATTTATTTCACTACATTTATATCGAGATATTTCACACTGAAAAATGTTTCTGGATTTGACAGAGTCCTTCGTGTTCGTCGATTTTGCATCATGTTCTGCATTATACGAATCGGAATTTACTTAAGTGAAATTAGAAACAAAATTTCTTTCATATAATTTGTATGCTTCTTTACTTACAGAGATATTGACAATCACATAACATAATTTGAAGAAAAATATTGCCCTACCATGTTACCAATCGTAAGTAATTTTTACAAAACTATAATTTTTTCGCCGATTTGAAACTTAAGGAATTTATGAAGTTATATTGTTTAATCTTTTTATCACGTGGGAGTGATATTTTTGTCACAAAGAGGAGTATTAATACTAATTTTAATTAGGAAATGTTCTTTAAAGACGTATGACAATACGTTTTTTTTAACATATTAAAGTTTGGCTACTGTTCAAAGCATTTTATGTTTCTATTCCGTACAGAAAATCCTAACCTTGTAATTAGTATGAAGACAGTGGGAAAATATACAAAATGCTTATACTCACACAAATTCTTTAAACTTGTAAATCGATGGACTACAGAAAAAGAAGGTAAAGAAAAAAAATTAAAAAGTTGTTGAGTATTGTACAATTTCATTCTCTACCATATAACAAAAGAACAGTAGAAAATTCCATCTTACATAATTTCTTCACCTATCTTCATAACTTTATATGTTTTTAATTTGTTGCTACATATTTTGTTTCACATATTCGCAAAGACGTATTTCGAACATTGAATTGAATTGAATAGTATATCAACAACTAAATACCATTATTTTCGGCAATTATTAGAACCATACATAGCCTATCTCATCTTTCTTTAACATGTTCTTGTACTTAAATCACAGTGAAAAGAAACTGGACTGCCATATGTTATTTACTTTTTCGAATTTCAAGAATGATAGAGAAAATATTGCTTGTGCCTTTAAAAATTAAATATTGTGTACTTCATACTTTAATGTTCTGAAAGTACAAACTGTACAAAACGTGGTAACGGAACAAATAAAAAGTTATTGTGAATTGAACAAGACATGTTTCTATTCAGTCCAGAAACTATTGTGCATCTAATACTTTGAAGAAATAAAAAATAAGAATTTATTTAGAATTGAACAATACATGTTTCTGTTCAACGCACAACCTCTTTTGACAATTAAAATATATAAAACGTTTAAAGTGTTGCTAATATTTTAAACTTCTGAAACTAGAAAGTGTACAAAAAGCTAGTTACTAGAAAAAAATAAAGAAGCTATTCTGTTTTGAAGGAGGCATGTTTCTATTCAAACTAGAAACTCTTGAAAATCAAAACATTAAAGAATATGACAAGAAAATTTGTTAACTATATCAGTATTGAGTATCCGTGGATAGTGTTTCTTCTAATTTTCAGTCTATTTTTGAAAATTTTAAGTACATAAAATCTTGATATTGCTTTAAATTTCTGAAAACTACAAAGTGTACAAAGAATGAGGTAATGGAAAAAATATGAACCTATTTTGTATTGAAGATGGCATTTTTTCTATTCGACGTAGAAACTCTTTCAAAAATCAAAACATCAGACAATGTGACATATTAAAAATGTTCTATGAAAATTTGCTAACTATATCAGTATTGGGTATCCATTGTCACTTAACAGGATGGTTTGTATGCTGTTTCTCTTTGCCTTATCTAGTAAATAGAAATAATTACCATAATCATACATAGAAAGTTAAGAAATATAAAGTTCGTGGCTCTAGACTTCAATTTTCTTAGAATTGTTTTACACGTAATCGATTACTGGCGTCGTCCTCGTAGAATGATACATATTATATTCTAATAGCAAAAATTGAGTGCAAGTAAAGTATTTTATTTCTGTTAGTTGTTTTTTAGAATTGATTTTTTCTAATTCTACAGATGTAACTTTCTTATTAGAACATTTATGCTCACAAGATGACAGCACACTAAAGTTTAAGCACAGTGTATGAGTCATTATTTTAAAAGAACGTTTGCTTTAATTCAGAGATAATAAACAATAAAAAATTTATTAACTTTATGTAGCTTAACTTTCTATATTTGATTAATGTAAATATTTCTATTTAGTAGATAAGACAAAGAGAAACATCTTGCAAAACATCCTGTTCAGTGACAATGGATATCCAATACTGATATAGTTAGCAAATTTTCATACATAATTTTTAATATGTCACATTTTTTGATGTTTTGATTTTTCAAAGAGTTTCTACGTCGAATAGAAAAAATGCCTTCAATACAGAATAGGTTTTTGTTTTTTCCATTACATCGTTTTCTGTACATTTTGTAGTTTTCAGAATTTTAAAGCAATATCAAGATTTTATATATTTTAAATTTTCAAAAAACTTAATAATAGAAGAAACACTGTCCACGGATGCTCCATACTGATATTGTTAACACATTTTCATATGTCACATTCTTTAATGTTTTGATTTACAAAAGAGTTTCTAGTTTGAATAGAAACATGCCTCCTTCAAAACAGAATAGCTTTTTTATTTTTTCTGTTACCTAGTTTCTTTGTACACTTTCTAGTTTCAGAAGTTTAAAATATTAGCAACACTTAAAAAGTTTTAAATATTTTAATTGTCAAAAGAGGTTGTGCGTTGAAGAGAAACATGCATTGTTCAATTCTAAATAAATTCTTATTTTTTATTTCTTCAAAGTATTAGACGCACAATAGTTTCTGGAAGGAATAAAAACATGTCATGTTCAATTCACAATAACTTTTCATTTGTTCCGTTACCACGTTTTGTACAGTTTGTACTTTCAGTACATTAAAGTATGAAGTACACAATATTTAATTTTTAAAGGCACAAGCAATATTTTCTCTATCATTCTTGAACTTCGAAAAAGTGAATAACATATGGCAGTCCAGTTTCTTTTCACTGTGATTTAAGTACAAGAACATGTTAAAGAAAGATGAGATAGGCTATGTATGGTATCTAATAATTGTCAAAAATAATGATATTTAGTTGTTGATATAATATTCAATTCAATTCAATGTTCGAAATACGTCTTTGCGAATATGTGAAACAAAATATGTAGCAACAAATTAAAAACATATAAAGTTATGAAGATAGGTGAAGAAATTATGTAAGATGGAATTTTCTACCGTCCATTTGTTATATGGTTAAGAATGAAATTGTACGATACTCAGTAACTTTTTTATTACTTTCGTTACCTTCTTTTTCTGTAGTCCATAGTTTTACAAGTTGAAAGTTTTTGTGTGAGTATAAGCATTTTTATATTTTTTCAACTGTCTTCATACTAGTTACAAGGTTAGGATTTTCTGTACGGAATAGAAACATAAAATGCTTTGAACAGTAGCCAAACTTTAATATGTTAAAACCAAAACGTATTGTCATATGTCTTCAAAGAATATTTCCTAATTAAAATTAGTATTAATACTCCCCGTTGTGTTACAAAACTATCACTCCCACATGAGGAAAGCAGGAAACATATAACTTCATAAATTTTAAACTTTGAAATCGACGAAAAAATTATAGTTTTGTAAAAATTACTTTCGATTGGTAACATGTTAGGACAATATTTTTCTTCAAATTATGTTATGTGATTGTCAATATCTCTGTAAGTAAAGAAGCATACAAATTATATGAAAGAAATTTTGTTTCTAATTTCACTTAAGAAAACGCAAAGGACTGTGTCAAATCCAGAAACATTTTCGTGAATTTCAGATTCGTTCAATGCAGAATATGATGCAAAATCGACGAACACGAAGGACTCTGTCAAGTCCAGAAACATTTTTCAGTGTGAAATATCTCGATATAAATGTAGTGAAATACCTCGAATGAAAAAATACATGCAAGGATACACAGATGGAAAACCTTTCGATGTGAATTTCAGGTTCGTAGAATGCAGAATATGATGTAAAATCCACGAAGAGGAAGGACTCTGTCAAGTTCAGAAACATTTTAAATGTGAAATATCTGGATATAAATGTAGAGAAATAAATCGAATGAAAAAGTACATACAAGAATATACAGAAGAAATATCCTATGAATGTGAATATCAGATTTACATGCAAGGATATAGAGAATAAAAGCTTTTGAATGTGAATTTCAGATTCGAACAATGCAGAATATGATGTAAAATAATCGAAGAGGAAGGACTCTTTAAACTTCAGAAACATTTTCAGTGTGAAATATCTCGATGTTAAAGTAGTGAAATAAATCGAATGAAAAAGTACATGGAAATATATACAAAGGAAAATCTTTTGAATGTGAATTTCAGATTCGTAAAATACAATATCCACTGTTGATGCAATTGCAAGAACATTCATACATCTTTGAGCAATGTCTTCATACTTCTGCCTCTAGTTTAAGTTGAATTTAGGTAGAAATATAACAAAGGTTCGGGCTTTAGAAGTGTAATGTAAGTAAAAGAGCGAGACACAAAGAAAGTATTCTGCTTCTTGCACGTTGGAAACAAGTATCTGCACATCGTTTTAAAAGTTATGTAGATCACGTATAATAAAAATAAATACTGAACCTAATTTTAGCTCACTCTTCTTCGCTAACTTGATATACCCGAGGTTTTTTGACATAAAATATGTCTAGTTGTAAATTATTCGAAACTGTTAATCACCTTGGAAGCAAGTACATGTATTGTGTTTTAAACGTAATGTAAATCGGATATAAAAATGCCGAACATACTTAGATAAAATAATGATTGATGATGATTCAAAACTATTAGTCACGTTAACGTAGTGTCTAACTCTTTTTCTGGTAAAATATGTTTCTTTCATAGCAGAAATATTGTCATAGCTGTTACTACACACGGTGTTATATTTATTATGATGATTTACTCTACCGTGTATTTTAAGGAAATAATATTCACACACGGCTTTTCGTAATTCTTTTTAGATTGATAGTTGTTCCTAAATGATTATGGAAGTGCCTGTGATAATTATTTGCAAGGAAATAAACTGTATATATATAGTTTGCTAGCTATTAGAAGCATTATTTCATAACGTTTATCCGCTGGTATCGCCTTGGGTCGAGCACATGAAGTGAGTTTTGAATGTGAAGAGCCTTGCTGTATAATCATAATTACATATACTTTTTCCAAACAAGCATACACTCTTTATCGCTTTTCTGGACATATTTTTCTTATTAAGTGTGTAGCACAATACGTGAGATTCATCACACAAAAAAGAATCCCAAAATTTTTCCTTATAATGCCATATTTGTTAGTAAAATAAATTCAGTATTTTTTTATGTAAAAAATTATAAAATAGAGCTCAACGAAATGATTTAGCTCGGTCTTCATTAGTATTTATTTATAGAGGTGTCTTGTAAATTATTTGTAAGGGAACGAGTGATATAAAGCATACATATAATAAAGTGTGTTCAAATAGCTGGCTGACCTAAACTGAACTTTCTTAATTACTCAGTTTTCACGGTTTTCCTCATAAGGACATATCTGTATGTAAAACAAATTGACTTTAATTATGTAGATAATAACATTAAAAGTACTTTTTTCGCCACGTACCAGAAGGTGGTAGAATGTACAATGAAATAATTACTTATTTTATTCCTTCATTGTGCAACGAATAAACTACACTAAACAGAATGAATGATCTACTCTGCAACATTCTGATCAAGAAATCAGCTTTCGCTCTAAGAACACATTTAACATTTTTTTTCTATTATGCTTTAAAATGAAACAAAAGCAAGCCTTTGTGTGTGTTTCATTTTGCACAGTATCAGCTTTTCTTTTTCATTTGTTTGTGGACTGCGCAATGCGTTTCTTAGGAATACACAATTTACTATTCCGCAATCGAAATACACTTAGCGCATGAGAAATTTAGAAATCGAATAGATTCTTCAGTTACATAATTCAAAAGGAACGAATCGCAATACAATTCGAAAGTTCACCTTTCTCTCTAACCAGCTTGCAAGTTTTAAGCTTTGCAATGCCAATATTACTGCAAACTTGTTGCAACTTTGATGTGCTATCTAGGAAAGTGAGTTATCTAGCATATTAAATATATTTATTCGGGAGCAAAAATGTTTTCTATTCTTAACTCTTAACAAGTGTTAAATTTTCTTCATTTTAACATACTAACTCTTTAACAATATATTCTCATCTTTTATTCACTCACTTTTTTTCTTTTCGTATAAAGGAGATTTATCAAGTTCTTTGCTTTGAGTAATTGTTCACAACTCTTGAGTGAGGGGGTATCTAAACATTAGACCAATAAAAAAATCCATATAACCCTCACCGATTTTCAAAAAATTGTTGGTACATTGAAATAATAAAGAAAGAAAGAATTACTTTTCCTTCAAAGAAAGACAGGAACTCAATACATTTGAAAGTGCACTTAACCAAATGATTTGCGTGGGTTATTATTTATCTTAACTATCTAATGGAAATAAGTACAATAATTACACTTAGGAAGTCAAAGTATTTTTCATATATCTCTATTATGTGATATTTCAAACTTTATAGGAAACTCTTTCTTTACTTATAACTCTTGTTCATATCTTAAGTTTTTCTTTGCTGTCATCTACTGGATTTAACAGAAGCTGGCATCTAGTGAATATAACCTAATTAAACTAATATTAGAGCCACTTTATTTCTTGCACAAAGGAAAAATTAAATGAAAATGATTGGTGCGCTAATCATCTCAAATCAAATCGTGAACAAAGCAAACTGATTGGCTGAGTGCTTAATTGAAAAAGTGTTTTTTATTCTGTCGCCTTCGGTGAACTCAAAGTTGATCCAATCAATTGTGCTCTTAGATGAAAATGGTGACGCATGTTAGAACGTGTGATTTCGTTAAGTGTAAGATGTGTTTCAATTGGCTATTCTCTCAATTCGCAAGTTAAGCATACACGGGAAGCTTTCATTAAAATAATTCGCATGAAAATCATTTGTTCAGTAGTTAATTGAAAAAGAAACATGTATTTTATTTCCCCAGGTTTGGTGAACTTGATGGGGCAGTGGAAGTTCATCAAATGGATTGTACTGTTAGACTCAGTTCGTTTCCAACGCTGTGTGATGGTGGTGTAAGTTATAATGTGTGTTTTCGTTCAGCGAAAGACACATTTGAATTGGTTATTCACCAAACTCGTTATCAAGAAAACTAATACAAGATTAGCGCTTTTTAAAAACAGTTTTATTATACTTCAACCAACTACTATTACCAACACAAATTAATTTTCTCCTTCTTTTTTAACTTATTCAAGATATACCCATATTATCTTCTTTGCTCTAAGGTCTTAAAACTTAAGTTCCATTCAACTTATCTTGCAGTATATAAATATCCTCTTAGGGAAAACGGAGGAGGGGGCATTTGCTAGAAAAGAGCACATCTCCCCGATTATGGGAGGACATAGGCGTAAGGAGTCTTAACATTATTTTAAAGCGTAACACGTGTTTCGATTGCCTATTTACTCCAAAAGAGAGCAAAAAAATCAATTGAGTATTCTCTCAAATCGCAAGGAAAGCAAGTAAAGTAAGCTTTCATGAAAAAACCATTCCTTATTCTTATTAAAACATATTTCAGTTCGTTACTGACACAAATCACAAGGAAGACAAGCTTACATGTAAGTCTGACCTTATTCTTATTTTTATTAAGACATGTTTCAATTGACTATTAAGTCAAATTAGAAGCAAGACAAGCTTTCATTAAAATCCACCCTTATTCTTATATGATGAAATCACAATGAACTTCTAAAAAGTTCAGAAGACTTCCATAGAAACCACTCATGTTTGATACATTATACATACCAAAAAAATAGATAATAAAAAGGAATATTTATTACACAAACGGGAAGGGGTAGAGATTAAAAGCAAATGGACCTACATCCCCGATTATATGTGAGCTACGCGAGACTATAGCTGAGTAGTTAATTGAAAGACGTGTTCGTTTTACCCTCTTCGCTTGACTGAGCTTGAGGACCAGTCGAAGTTAACCGAATCGATTGTAGTACTAGATTCACTTCGTTTCCTACTCTGATGGATGAAAATGGATAATCAATTGGTTATTCAGTGAAATCATAAGCAAATGAAAGCTTTCATAAAATCATTCCTCATACTTATTAACACGTGTTTCAATTGGCTATTCAGCCAAGTAAGGCAACGTTAGCTTAGCTCAAGTTCAGCACCCACTCGATGTTAACCGAATCGATTCTACTCTCAGATTCACTTTGTTTCCAACCCTGAATGATAAAATATCCCTCTTCGCATTGCGAGATTGTTTTTCAAATCTACCCACAGGACTCGGCAGTCATATTAACAACTTCCAGAGCCTACTTGGAAACACTTTCAGTACGGTACAGAACGTTTCTGTCAGGGTTAGAACCCGGGTGAACCTTTGGATCAGCTGTCTGACGTCTTGATCACAACACCAAACTGCAACTACCGGGTTAAGCGTTCTTGCTGTTACTTATCTTTCAAGATAAGCGAGAGTGGGCTATTCCTTCCGGAAGTGTTTCCAAGTGATTTGCAATATGACTGCAAAGCCTTGCAAAAAGTTCTGGTTCCTACCGGAAGTATTTCCGACTGAGTTTTTAATATGGTTTCTGATTCCTACTGGAAATGTTTTCAGGTGAGTTTTAATATAGCTGCCAAGCCAAGCGAAAAGATATGCTTCCTACCGGAAATGGTTCCAAATGAGTTCTGATAAACCTGCCAAGCCTTGCGAAAAGATCTGGTTTCTATCGGAACTGTTTCCAAGTGAGTTACAATATGGTTGCCAAGCCCTGCGATAAGATCTGATAAAATGAAAAAAGCTTACTAGATGTGGCGCGATAGTTTGTCTCATACATAAATAAGCAATTTAAAAGATTAGAGGCATCTTATAATTATTAGTTTTGTATGTTTAAATGTTATTTAACATATACCTCTATTAAAAAATATAATTAGACACATGTTTAACTGATCTTTTTTTATAGGAAATAGCAAGTACAGGATGTATTTACTATACTTTCATATTCTATAAGAAAAAGCTGAAAATTCACTAATTGAAATGGCCATCATGATGTGCTCAACCTGGTTAAAAAAACGAGCCAGGATGCGCTCAGCGTGGAAAAAACTAGTATTGGTTTCGCCCTACCAATCAAAATAAAGAGGTAGTTTTTTTAAATTAGGTAAGTATATAAGTGAGTAAGTATGTGAGTATGTAATACTATGGTATAAGAAAAGGTCAAAATTAGGTGATTAGAAGGACCACCAGGATGTGCTCAACCTGTCAAAAAGCAAGTATTGGTTTCGTCGGCTAATCAAAATAAGCAGACACTTTTTAGAATGGAAATGCTCTTATTAGAGTTGATCCCATAATCTAATTCAATATTAAGTTCCCGTCTCTTTATAATGATGTATATCTCATTGAGTTCTTTCGTTTTATTTGTTTCCTCAGTTCTAGTTATTCTTATTCCTCTAAGGAAAAGTCCACATTCGCTCGTTTCTTTGCTCACTTCTGGTTATAGATATTCCTCTAAGGAAGTCCACATTTATTTGTTTCTTTCTTCACTTCTGGTTATTCGATTGTCATTTGTCCTCTTTGTTGATGGAGTATTTTCAATCTACTGCTAAATTGCTCTCCTCTCAATATTCGCCTATCCTCATTTGTACCCACATCAATCATTGCGGAAGACCATTATGGTCTTCCACAATTCTTTGCTCGTCTCATAGAGGAATGACTCATTACACAAGTGAGCAAGGCTACACTAGCGCCATCTTGTTTTACAATAGTTTACAAATTATTTAACCCCAAATTGAGGTCAGTTCAAACAAACATCTTGCTTAACAGCACATTATTTCAATGTTCACATGTTGGGGATTTCTAAACTGTCTTTTTCCCAATCTTCGATAACGTCACCACGAACAAGTCCAATTTTCTAACGATGTTAAAGACTGAATTACGTAATTACTTTTCTCCCCTGCCAAAATTCACGCGTAATCTTGTACAAACACGTCTTATGTTACCTCAACCCACCTCAATGCCCACGTCATCACTTCAATCGGCGCCATCTTGGAATTCAGTGACAGACTACGTTGCTCAATCAGAGCCATCTTGAAATTCAGTTAAAGTGACCCTATATGTACTGGGGTAGTTGTTACTGATTTTTATTATATAATATGTATTGTGGGTGACAATTATTTGGTTGTTACAATTATAATAATGTACTTGATCATTTCATGGTAATTATTTTGGATTCTCGGTGAGAGTTACGATTGATATATTGGCTCACTTAAAGGACAGCTTGTAGAGTATTGGAACAAAGTCTGTGGCTTTGAGTAACGACTATTATTACTCTGTAACTGACAAGTATTTCTGACACTAACACTTAGATTTATTTCCAAATCTGGACCTGCAGCGAGTTAAGTTTGAAGGATATTACGTTCATGTACCTGTTAATGGTGGGGAACTCTAGTGCGGTAAGCTAATGATAATAGGGATGAATCATACAAATTGAGAAGAAAATTGTGACTCTTTCAGCTTACTGATGTCTAGGTGTGAGGATTTAAAAGGTCACCCAAACTTTTCGAGCCATAATTCGACCTATAACGGCATCAAAAATGGTACCATTATTCTGATCTCGCCTATCTTTACCCCACGGGTCTTAATTCAGTTCAGCATATTAATGATTTTAGAACAGATACTGTAAAATGTGTTTCTAAGATACTTCATATTAGTTTTTCTCGATAATTATTTGGTTTACGACATAGAGGACCTTTGAACCCAAAAATGAGTCTTACAATAGTAGATATAATTAATATTTCTGCACAAATTGTGAAATATTCGACAAAGTAAAGCTTTGATCTTGGATATCTATTTGAATCAATAGGATGGGTATTCAAAGTTAAACCTGATTTCATTAGATGGACAGCGTTGCCAACTGATCCAAGTACCACTGCATTACTTTATTGATTAATAGGTATTAGTTACCTATTACTTACAAACAAGTTATGGTGAGCCGTATATAAAACTTTTCTATCTACAAGTTAAATGTGCTGTCGTTGGACGGACAGTGTTGCCAATCTAGTGTGAAATATGTTTTCTCAGGTAGCCCTTCATTAACTTATTAAATAGTTTGTACTTTCTAGTAATTATAAAATTGCTCGATGTGACCTATAGACAACATTTCCAGGTACAGGTTTAAATATCGAACGTATAAGGTGATAAGATTGAAAGATAACAAGGCCTATGTGGATTTATATTCTTGCTTTTCTTATATTATTTACTAATCTGCAACAGTATTTTTCACTATAATCTAAAAGACACTTTATATTATCCTGTACGATATTCCTAACTTCAAGATGAATTGAAACTATCACGTTGAATCCATCCTTATATTTCGTACCTTAACAAATGATCTTCCCGATTTCATTTTGAGATTTTGAACTGAAATGCAGAAGACCATAGCTCCAATATTAAGAACTGCACTCATTATTTGTTAATATAGTATTCTTGAATACATACTTCACATCACACACATACACATCACTTCACTTAGTTTGCACTGTATGCATTGATTCTTTTAGATATTGTAACTGATCTTCAAAATCTGATTCATTTTTTTCAGTAAATGGTGGAGAACTGTGGCAAGAAAACCCAGTGCATTGCTCACACATAAGGACAGAATACACTTTTCGCCGTTTCAAAATCAGCTCTTCTTTAGGACAATCGCCTTGGTTAAAGATTGCTGCCAGATCGTTTGGTTCAGGGGATGAAGTAATATGTTCTACTTCTTTTGTTTCCTACGTGATGCTAAAAGGACAGTTTTTGTCTTCGAGAACCAGGTAGAACCGCCTGACAAGAGCCAAGCGCCTTCTCAACAAGCTGAAACGTCCGGAGGAGCCAGGAATGTTATGATTGTTCTCCGATGATAAATTCTTTGACCAGGACTAGAATGTGAACTGCAAGAATGATCGGTGATTTCGCAAAAGCGACGAGGAATTTCCGACCGTAATACGCACCTAATGTCCAGAATCAGTGATGGTTTTGGTTATCCTGATCACTGAATACGACGTGATGCTTCCAAATTTCTTTCGTCAATATGTCAGGGTCAACGCCGTTGCTTACATCGAAGTGTTGAAAACGGTTGTGAAGCCCTGAATTACTGCTGTGGCACGTGAAAGGCCGTATGTTTTTCAGCAAGACTCCGCACCACCCCATACAGCCCATACAACCCAAGAAAGGATGGCCGATAATTTAAATGATCATGTCACCGCCAACATTTTAACCCCCAAATTCCCTAGATATTAATACAATGCACTATTACATATGGGGAGTGGTTAAGAGGGACTTCAATAAGAATTCGCACAACATTGTTGCGATTTCAGGGCAGCTGTCGTGGATGCAAAGGCAAAGATTCCCAAGACCATCTCATAACTGCTTGCAGGACGTTTTGGTAGCATGTAGAGGCTGTATATGCGGCTGACGGCGGTCTCGTTGAATGATGTCGTCCACTGTGTATGTGGTCACCTGTACAGAACGTTGAGCTGTAATAAATACTTTATCTCCATTGTCTGTGCCTTTTTCCTGGGGACATTAATTTGTTCTCAATATTGCCGCACCCTGTGCTTAATCGACTTGATATTTTCGAGTCACCTTGAAGTTGGAAACGTTGTACTGCTAAATATAGAGTATCGTTTAGATTATAGTGAAAAATACTGTTGTAGATTAGTAAATTATAATAGAGAAACAAGAATGTAAACCAATAAAGATTTCGTTGCCTTTCAAATCGGATCACTTTCGACGTTGGAAATTTATACCTGCAATTGGAAAAGCTGTATACAGGTCACATCACGCAAATTTATAATTACTAGAAAGTACCAACTATTTGAGAAAAAATATTTCACACAAAAGGGGTAACATTGTCCATCCATTGAAATCACATTTAACTTGTATATAGAAACGTTTTATATACAGTGTACAATAACATGTTTGTAAGTAACAGGTAATACCAATTATTCAATAAAGTAATGCAGTGATACTGGAAATAAATACAGTTCATAACATTTGGGAACACTGTTCATTCAATGAAATCAGGTTTAACTTTGAATATCCATCCTACTGGTTTAAATAGATATCCAGGATGAAAGATTTACTTTTTTTTTAAATTCGCGCAGAAATATAAATTATGTTTTACTATTGTAGGATTCATTTTTGGGTAAAAGTGTATTCCTGTATGTCGTAAACCAAGTAATTTTCGAGAAACACTTATGTGAACCATCATAAAAACATATTTTGCAGCATTAGGGTCTGTTCTAAAATCATTAAAATTTAGAATTGAATTAAGTCCTGTGGGTAAAAATAAGCGAGATTAGAATAAAGGTACCATCTTTTTTATGCCATCATAGGTCGAAATATGGCTCGAAAAGATTGATGTCTCTACTTTCTGAATCCTCACACCTAGGCATCAGTAAGCTGCAAGAGACAATTTTCTTATCAATTTGTATGATTCATCCCTATTATCCCATTAGCTTACGGGACAAGAATTCCCCATCATTTGCAGGTACAAGAACTCAACTCGCTGCAGGTCCAGTTTTGATAATAAATCTAACTTGTTAAGGAACCATTTGAACATATTAGCAATTAAGGAGTATGGGCGGACAAAAACTTATATACCATGTTAAAGATAGCACATAGTTCGTGCATACGCCTCATTTGCTAAGAAGATACAACGACGAAAAAAAATGAGGGGAAAACACAAGAAAGAGCGTACCGATATGTTGATTACCTCAGGAGGTATGGGTGTTTTTCTGAAAAACTACATATTTGGGGTTTAGGGAGGCTGGGAGAAAAGCTCTGGGGGTGATACGGGGACTTTTGAGAAAATACTACTCTCATTGTGTTCTAACAATGGGCCAAAATTCAGCTTTATTTCAATTTGTTCCGAATTTTGTCCTTCGTTTACTGACTACACGCCCACCTTCAAATCATAAGGCAGATAATCCGGAATGAGCTTATTCGGCACCGTATTTGCTTTTGCCATTGGTCGTGCTATGACTGTTGAGATTGTGCAAAACGTCTGTTTTGGTCATGGCCAAAAGTCTCACTCTCACTCCGATCGCTTTTCGGCTACTTGAGGCACTTGTTTCGACATCTATAATCTTGTTTTCTGATTCGACGTCGAAACCTCTATGAACATTTTTCGTTGCCTTGTACAATAATCATCCTTAAAAGTGGCTCTCAAGTATCTGACAACAAATACTTTCGTAGGCGCTAGCTCGGACTAGCCTAGCTAACGTAAGGTACAGAGCATTGGATTGTTGATCACGTTGCCGGGTTTTCCTTCTAGCGGAAAATTATCATCTTCCTCCACTTAAAATCCGCTTTATATGACTGGTCCCTTTTTCTACTATCGTAAGGTGAAATATCTCGCTCAATTCGAGCGGCATTCCGCTTTTCATAATATACTGAGTAGTGTTGATTTCACTTATGTACCAGCCATCTAATACCAATTCAATTTTACGAGTAAAATTATAGTAATGAGGTTGCAAATGACTAACATACAAGAGTACACACAATTATTCATTATGCATATGCAAGATAACAGTTTCGTGAAATTATATTATTGCGGTTTAGCTACCTCTAAAATTCAATTGTCAATAGGGAAACAATATTTTCTTTTACCAACACCAGTAGTACATTCTTCCGAGCGTGTTTAGGAATAATAAAGTACTTTTCCGAAATTCAATCAGGTATAAAAGATAAATAAGTATAGGTAACAGTTATATCGATTTTTGTCAAGTAAACAAAGACATATATTAATTTCAATCTGATATTTTATGAAAGTATGTTTTCTACGAGGGCCAAAAATGACAAAAAGGTAAAAAAGTAATTCGCATTATGTAGATATATCATATTTTCCGTTTTAAATTAACTTTTTTGTGCACTAAAGTACACAAAAGTCGAAGTTATATTACTACATGAAGTTGGAAAATTCCAATATTATCTATGTTTAGTGTATAACCAATTTTGATGCAGTTATATTGCTGTGTGAACAGGAACCAAATCTCTTTCAGTTTAAAGGGTTCTACGCTTTTGTGATACCTGTGTTTCTGTCGAAGCATAGACCCAAGTAAAAGATAAAATGTAGGTTATGTAAGTCTACAGACACAGTAATAAATTCAGGTTAAACAGGAGTAATTTACTAAGAATATAATCTTCAATTGTAATTTAAAATTTACACAATACATAGTAAAACTGAAAATCCATTTAACATTAATTGTAGAATAATAACTGATTATGGACATTCTATCTCAGTAATTTTTATACACAGATAATTCAAATTCATTTACTTTCTTCTGATCTTTATAACAAATGTGAATTTTTAGAAAGAAGAAATATTATAAAAAAAGTCAGCCAACACATTCCATTGTTTCGTATCGAAGCTATTCGATAACACTTGAAAACCTTCCCGATTGAATATAAGGATTTTAAATAGAGGCAGATAAGTAAATTAGCATATTAAGTGACTGTGATACTTAAGATTAACTTTCACTGAATTTTGCTATAGCTTTCAATATATTAACATATATATTGTCATATAATATCAGAATCTCTCCCTACTGAACCGAACTTTCTCATATAGCTATTATTTTGCAAACCGAGTCCTGAATCGATTAGTTGTATGTATAAGATTTAAAAAAGGAACTTACAGTTTCTTACGTACATTTTGCATTGTATGTGTGTTAACTGGGAGTGGAACTGATTATTTTTTTTTATTTGTTTCGAAATAGTAAAGACATGTTCACTTCCCTAATTTACTTCGCATTGAGGAACGATTCACTTATAATATTAATTTTACTAATTTATCTCTTAGTATAGTTAGTTTCTGACACGTTTGTCAATAATTTCACAGAAATGTAAAGCAAGAATTTACTGATTTACATAAAGAGACAATGCATCACAATATGCAACGCGAAGAAAGCTGATATAGCCAACAAAGAGGCACTATGTTTTACTGCATGACAACCAAGTTCTTGTTTTATACGTCCAGCTTCTTCACCTAAAAGTTCATTTGCTCCAGTACAATTTGCAGTCATTTGCTCTTCGAAACACTCCACAATTCTGAACATGTATCTGGAAAACAAAGCAATCGTGTTGCAGATCAAAATTAATTGTTAAATTTCAATACATGAAATAAATGTCTAATGAACAATGTACGAGCATTGGGTGAATGGTAATAGTTGCCGTTAAACTACTGACATGAGAAATATTTACATAAAAATTTAATATTTTCATTCTTCAATTTTATCACCAATATTATGAATTACATTACTTCAAATCTGTGGAAGCTGCGAATGCAATGAGCTGGTATTTTTTATTCATATCTACAATGCCTCGATTTAGGGAAAGAAATTCCTTATCAATATTAGGAAATAGTGGTTTTCATGGTCGTTTCGCCATTTTAAAAAGCGAGAGTACAAGGCTTCAAAGGTTCCACAAAGGAAATATACGTATTTTTCACTAGTTTCGAAACATAAAACGAGTATGGTTCAGAATAACTATGGGGAAATAACCTCTCGATTTACATAGCCATGGGGAAAAGTATTCACTCACCAACCCATCGTGTAAATGTAACTTCACGGCAGCGAATAATGTGCTTTCTTATTACCGCTTTCCTAAGTCTTTACCAATAGTGTTTTAAACGGCGATCACGTGCACTCTCAACCTAATACCATTCTTTCAATGCTGCAAAATGCGTTATATTGATTTGACATGAGATATGTATTTTAATAGCCTCCTAATACTGTTTCTATATCACACTGTAAATGATATTGAACTCTACGAATGGTCCTTGTTAATGATATGCGTCACCGTGAAATCTTTCTCCGAGCGATTTATTCCTTTAATACCACAATTACCATTACTTTTTACTCGACTATCGTTGAGCTCGTGGTCATAATACATTAACGGATTTAAACTATAGGAGGAAAGTTCTCTGAAACCCATTAGTTCCTCGAATGTAACATCGGAGTGGTGTTCCAGCGTTTATCTTTGGAGTTATTATACCCAGCTTATTATTCTGAATTTTCTCCACAACTATCTCGATTCTTTTTCCCTTAGGTTTCATTTTAATTTCTGGAGAAAGAACGAGGTTGTAAGGTGATAAATCTGACAAATAATATAGATCATATATGTGTAACCAAGTAGTCAAGATGTCTAAGTGCATTTTTGGATAAAAAAAATTCGAGGTAATCTCTCATATCTAACCCGAGATACATGTGACACAAAAATATCATATTTTGTATTTGGACAAATGAGGGGCCGAGGTTTATTTAAACAAAATATGACAACTTTATGTCACATATATTGGAAGTTATATATAAAAGGTCACCTCCAATTTTTTATTCGAAAATGGACTTAGATCCCTTGACTACTGGGGTCCACATATGAAATAAGTTTTATTATTAGCAGTCAAACACGGATGAATGACGGATCCTGACTGTCACCATTGAAACAGTGGAAGCTGAGCCTGAAATTAACGTGAAATAAAGGTTGAATTATTTGATTTCATTTCCCCATGGATAAATATATAAAAGCACAACGTGTCGAAGTTTGAAAGTTTTATGGAGAATAACTTCGGCTTTTCTTGTATTTTTTTTTCAAGTACGATATTATTGAGCTGCTAATTTTACGGCTAATGACGTATTCAGTGAAAATCCCTCACGGCTGACCATTTGTAATCTCATTTTGTTTTTGAAAATTTCATCCAACCAGGCCATGATTTCACAGTGGAGTCAAAATTGCACGCTAGGTTTATTATTATCTTATCTTTACATTATCTTTGCGTTATAAGGTATTCCAAAGCTATGTGTCATTATGTATTATACCGATATTTTGCTATCGGTAGACCTGTGATTTATGGGCCAGCGCCAATGCCCATCTAAGAGATGTGGTAGGTACCTATCTCACTTCCACGATTATGTCATTGCCATAAGATCGAACAATCTCTATAAGAAACGTTGATTTTCCTTCACAAAGTAGATTTCGGCGCATATATTATAATATAGGTTTTCCAGCCCTCAGCTGTTCTTTACAACTTGCTAAAATTACGTTCTCGCATAAACCTTACGTCGGCATGTGTTAAATGATGTCTATCTTTCAGCAAGTAGAATTTGTGGCGCTACATGCACACAGCTTGGGACGTTATTTACACTGTGTGCATGTTTATCTTTCTACAAACAAAAATCATGCTTTTGTTCAAAGATCCTCAAGGATGGATTGGCGAATTTTCTCGTTTTGGGGCCGCTGTAATGACTCACGGTTCATAGCAACTCTGTTTGATATCGACTGGCGTCCAAATACTTCATGTGTTTTCTTGTCACGTTGGAACCATGGTAAATACCTCGAACAGTCCTCTTTTTGGGTTGAAACTGGTCCTGATTTCGCAGGAACTTTTCTTAGTTTTAACCATTATACTATATTCTGACAATGATATAACACAAGCCCATACGCAGTGCTCTATTTTTCTACCTTAACAATAATTTGCATGTTCCGTTTAAGAAAAATGGTAATATGATTTATTAAAACACTAGATTTCTTACGTCAGTAAAAGTTGCCTGAAGGTTACAGATAAATTCAAGTTCAAGATTTATTAAATAAATTGTTCACGTTTGAGTCTTTTCCTTTAAAGGAACTTAATGTCTTGAGTTTGAAACACAAAGTGACTTGAATTCATAATTATTGTTCTATTATTGTTATTGTTTTATTATTGCTATCTTAATTATTGTTCATAATAATTACAATTATTAACAATAAAGCAGAATCTAAAAATTTTAACACGATATTAGACTATTTAAAATTTTTGGCTTAGCAAATATTTAGAAATGGGTCAATTTAATTAGCAAAACTGAATCCTTTAACTTACTAAATATTTTAAAAATGTGTACTTACTTTTCCTTTAACAATATACAGCTAGCATTTCCTTTAACCTACACACTAGAAATGGTTGGAAGGCGGCATTGGACTCCAAGTCCTATTGATTCCTTTCTATTTGTTGTGAGTTTATTTTTACATTACAACATGTGAAAATATATCGGCGCACAAGTATTAATATATAAACATCGCTTAATCTCGTACTGTGTTCCCTCAGAGCCAGTATTATTTATCTTAAATATTTAATCAATTTCACGATCTCTCATATTCTGCTAAAACACGATCATAAAATATTTGCCCATACTTTTTATCTTTCAAATATTATAATTGAATTCAAGTCTTAATAAAACTTATTCTACTTCATATATTATTAGTTAATAATACACCTCCAAAATATTTGGTACCATACTATAAGTTTAAAAATGCTTCTTTTAAATTTATCTAATTTCCTGACTTACGGAGTTCCTAAGATCCATAAGAACAAGCATTCACTATTGGATCCTATTATGGGCAAGATCACATCACGTTTCATCACCATCACCTTCTTCTCTAAGCTTTCTTCTCATATTCACCTCACAACGACATCTCGATCTTCTCGACGGCCTCTTTCCTCCGGATTCACAACCACGATAATCTTCATTTGTTTCCCACTCGAGATACAAGCCCTGCTCATCTTGTAGGTCGTAGTTTCATTATATATATATATATAGATAGATAGATAGATAGATAGACAGACAGACAGACAGACAGATAGACAGACAGACAGACAGACAGACAGACAGACAGATAGATAGATAGATAGATAGATAGATAGATAGATAGATAGATAGA